>SNQJ01S0001143.1:186288-235641 GCA_010110895.2 Picea sitchensis | reverse complement strand
TGTTGTATGTTGATGACATGTTGTTGGTAGGAAATAACATGGATGTTATCAAGGAGGTGAAATCGCAGCTATCCTCCAAATTTGACATGAAGGATCTCGGTTATTGGGTTGGTACAACAAGCAGTGATATTAGACTGTGACAGTCAGAGTGAAATATTCCTGGAAAATAACCCAGCTTATCATTCGAAGACAAAGAATATTGATGTTCAGTATCACTTTGTGAGAGACATGGTTGAGGAAAAGAAGGTGTTGCTGGAAAAGGTTGACACTTTGAAGAATGTTGCAGATTCATTGACAAAGTCTGTGAGAACAGAAAAGTTCTCCTGGTGTAGAGTAACAATGGGCATTGTTGCCCTGGATTGTTGACTATATAATCCTTGTGACCCCTGGATGCAAAGAAAACAACAAGTGAGAGAATTTTGGGTATGTGTTATATTCTTTGCATGTGTGTGTGTGTGTGTGGGTGCGTCAGATACGACAACTGCGTCTGACGATTTTGGTATTTTTAGTGGATTTTGCTATTTTTAGCGGATTTGTAAATTAATCCCGGATTAAGGGATTAGGGTTTTGGTATCTACGGAATACCTAAAAAAATTGTATATATTGTATGGAGAATGGTGAAATTCGATATAATGAAAACAAGAAAGGTTTTCGCGGTTGAGGGTTTCCGGTATAAAATCTTTGTGTACTATGTGTATGAGCGATTGATTAATTTCGGTATTGCTTAAGAATCTATATGCATTAATTTACTTTGCAGGTTTAAAACTTACAATATCCACAACACCATTCCATGGCCTTGTGCAATACCATGCCTTCCCAAACCATCAGGGTAATCATAATAATGACTAATGTTAAATCTGTTGAAGCCATGGAAATCGCCCTCGGCATTTCCCAATCCTACAAAAATACACCCTTGTCTTGAACACATTCTATTGTGATTTTTGTGGGTCCCCTACTCACACTACAAAACATTGTCATGCTCTGGATGCTCTTGCAGACATACTAGATCGGTATGCATTCATGGTTGATGAAACTCCTCAAGGCTTGGGAGGAGGACGTAGAGGTGGTGTAGGGTTAAGATATGGACGAACTAGAGGAAAAGGGCCATCATGGTGTTATAATTGTGATGAGCAGGGACATCTCGCTAGAGATTGTCCTCTTCAGATATGACCTTAGTGTTCCCACTATACAAAAAACATCCATGCCACCGAGGAATACCCTGAATTGATCATGAAGTGGGAGGATCGCTCTAGACAGTGAAGCGCCAATTTGATAAATTCATAGCCCCAACCTCGCACTGAAGTAAAATCGCTCAATATGAATATTTTTACTAAAGTTGGAACACAAACTGGTGTCGATGTTGATAATTAAACTCAAATAAATATCTGCAAGGTGGTACTGGAAGATGTTATATATGACCACCTTGTTAAAAAACAATTATGTAAGTACGTTGTTGAGGTATTCATGTGGGTTTCTATTCCTCCAATATCGATACATGTAGACTCGAGTTGTGAGCCTCTAATGAAGACCTCCCTTCTCTCCTCGGGTTGCTCAACCTCCCGGTCAAGGATCTTCGATTCTTGGAGTCGAATTATCTCTCTGAAACCTTAATGGTCTCACTAGTGATTTAACACAGGCCCTTCTAGTCTCCTCGTATAGGTTCTATGGCACTCGCAACCTCTCCTTTCATGCTATAGAACTTTCAGTTCCAAGTGTTAGCTCCTCTTCTGTTATCCCTTTCCCATATGTGACCTCAAGCTATGTCCTTGCGTAAACAAGTGATTATGGGTGTGACCTAAATTGGTTTGAGGCCACACTGCTTCTCTCCCCACAATTCACCTCCAGTTGCCACATCTCCCTTTTCCAATACCGTGGTCTCAATTGCGGCCCGCTCTCAGATTTTTAAGGTCCGAGAAATTTATGTCCCCACAATGCAACGTGATCATTGATATTGCAATCTCAGGTGGTACCTCTTGATCAACGGTTCATATCTTCTCCTTTCAAATTAACGCTCATGATTTACTTCCTGATTCGGGTTTCAGAGTTTTCAACTCTCAAACCTCACTTTCTCTGTAATGACAGATCTCCTGCCACGTGTCCTCTTGAAATCGACGGCTCTAACCATTTGAGGATTTTGGACTTCAGAAATCTCAAATCTCAATCTTCACCTTTCCCCAATTTTCTTTATCTGAAGCTCATGATCCATTAACGTGTGTCTCCCACAGATCGACAGTTGTGATTCTTTTGGGTGTTCGGGCTTTGGAAATCTCAACTCTCAACTTTCTCTTTTTCTTGAAGTGCACAGATTTCTGTCACGCGTCCCTTTGGATCTGACAGTCTAGATTCACTTCAGACTTCAGGTTTCAAGAATTTCAAATCTCAACTGAAACCAAAAACATTTTATCCTAAGCTTAAGATCTGTTGCCACGCATCCTTCTAGATCTGACGTTCCATATTTACTTTGGACTTCGGGTTTCAGTAGTTTCAATTCTCAACTGAAACCCAAGTGATTTTATCTAAATTTTGTGATCCATCACCACGCATCCCTCTAGATCTGACGGTCCAAATTCACTTTGGGTTTCAGGTTTCAGGATTTTTGTCTCCTCGATACTTTGAATCCTCTGATCTGCGAAGCCCCAAAAGAACCCACGATTAAAAACTACGTAACTTTTCCCAGATCCGACGGCCTAGGAGGATCTCACTCCTCTGAACGGATCTCAGCCGTCACTTCACAGCCTTAAACATAATTCCTCCTCTTTGTTGATTCTTTGTCACTGTCTCTCTTGAGCTTGATTCCGACGCACTCCCTGCGAACTCAGAATCTATGACAAAATCAGTGCTTAGTGATTTCTTCAAAAGAAATAGCTTTACACACTCCTTGTGCTTCGTAGTTCTGTTCTCGACACTTAGTCGATTTTTGAATATGTGCACTCTTTGCAACAGGTTCTCACGCAAGACTTAAGTTCTTGCGGTTACTGTGCACACCTTGCAGCAGTCACTTTTCATTCCTTGCAAAGGGAATTTTCTCATTTATCTCTTCTAAGCTTCCAAGTCGAAATAGAATCTGTCAATGCACTCCTTACGGACTGTATGAACACCTTGCATGGACTCAACGAAGAGAAAAATTGAAACTTATCTAAACACTTCACAATTTCATGTATTCAACAACATAACTCATTCATTCATGAAACCAAAAATAATAAGGAATTGTAAATAGTAGCAACACCATGCATTTGGATCAATTTTCCTATGTTATATTCATGCAAAAGTAAATGGCTACAACTATAATAAAACAACCAAAAAAAAACTCATCAACAACTAAATCACAACATTCTCCTACTAACTTGCAACAGCCTCCTTCGGGCATACCAAACCTCTATGTATTTCAGAGGGTTCCTAGGGTCCCCCGCCCCCCCCCCGACTACTTGTCTACTCGAGAAAAAAAACTAACTGCTACTTAATTTCCGTTACATTCAATACTAGGAGTGAAACTCCCAGATCACTCGTGATCACTTGGCTGCCAAGTATTTGATATTCTTCAGTTTTCCATCATTTCAAAAATATTTGCAGGAAACGCCAACAGTTAATATTATGAAATGATTCAAAGGTGCATTGAGGCATTGAGTTGTCCCTCCATGTGTTCTTGTTGACGATGCTCCTGCATCAGCCTCACCCTAATCTTGGAGAAATCTGTGTGGCATATAAGGATCCTCCAATGAGTCCCCAACCGACTATTGAATTGTGGTTCCACTTACTTTATGTTATTTTGGATGAAGAACAACTCACCAAGGAGTTGTGGAACAAGCTTAAGGGGAATTTAGAAATTTAAATGAACCCAGAAGAGTTGATTGTTGATCATATTCCTGAAAGACATATAGATAAAATACAAAGAAGGAAGCAAAGATCTGGACAGGAATTTAGACTAAATACTCACATCGTCGGCTACAAAATTAGTGATGTTATGCTATATATAGGGTATGATGTCAACATATTACCGAAGAAAACTTGGAAACACATGGGTAATCCCAAGCTCGTTTATTCTCCCATTCAGTTGCAGGTGGCCAATCAGTATTGTATCTATATTGTTGGATGGATGTAGAATGTTGAAGTGGACTTAGATGGAGTCAAGATAATGCTTGACTTCAAGGTTATAGAAATAATGGGGGAGAAGGACCCATACCCATCTTTTATGGGAATCGACTGGGATTATGAGAATCACATTGTTATATATCTTAAGAATGAACTCGTGAACTTTGAAGAAGATGGTATGAAAGTCACCCAACCACTAGATCCCTATCAAAATCCTCGCTATACGGATCTAGTAGAGGGGAATATGGTAGAGGATTTGTTGGACCTATACTTTGACTATAGGGAAGCGAGCAAATTACATTAACCTAACTACAAATGGCTTGGTAAGTTGGCGTAGTATTCAATATGCAGGTCAATATTCTGAGGTTGATTTTGACAATTGGAAACAAGGAATATATGAGAAATTCTCATGACGTTGCACGACTATTAGATCATCCAGGTGGATTGGGTCAGAGGTTAGAGAATACCCTATTTACAATGGCACTTCATATTTATGTAGATTTATGGTTGAGTTAGAGGATAAAGTCGCACCAAAGAAAAGAATTATTGTATTAGATGTTGTGTTAAGATCCTCTTCAGCGAGATGGGGGGCCAACCACAAGGGTAATTTATCTTCCTGGGATGAATTAAAGTGTTCCATCCAACATCGCTTTATTCCCCCTTCGCAACTTACTTCGTTGAATCTGAAACAATCAATTTTGGAATTATATGATTGGATTTTAGATCCGAGGGAGCATGTTTCACACTGTATTCAGGTATGGGAAGTTGCGCAAATTCCTTCTCAATTGTGGGTGCATCAGTTTATTCATTCCTTGGGACAAATTCCAGCTTCTTGGTATATACATGAGGAATATCGACACCAAACTGGTTGCTAGCACATCCTTCAACAACAGTTCTATCAAGACTTATTATTCTCAAGTAAGTCCTCTAAAATCACTGTAGCTTTCCAAAGTTGAATGCAACTACACCACAACCAAAAGGGAAGGTTTGGCTATGGTGTATGCTTTACAAAAGTTTAGGAATTATTTTCTTGGAAGTCATTTTAAGTTTTTTATTGACCATTCTTCTTTGAAGTATTTGGTGAATAAACATGTGTTAGAAGGTCACATTTGCAGGTGGTTGTTATTATTTCAAGAGTTCTCTTTTGAAGTTGTTGTTAAGCATGACAACTTAAATGTCGGGTTAGATCACTTGTCTCTCCTAGATTCTGGAGAAAGTGGTGGACCTTTATATAACCATCTCACATATGTATATATGTTCCATATTGAGGCCATTCCTGATTATTTTTTAGATATTACCCTCTGTTGTAAGGAGAGCTAGCTAGTGAGGGTCCAAGAGCCTTCCCTTGGAGGAAGAAGGGACTCATAGTCCCCTTTCTTCTTGGTGCTTTGTTTTCATCAATAGACCAGCCTCTAACATTGGTGACATGGGTCTTTTTGTTCTTTTTTTCTTATGCTCATGATTTTAAATTTTATTGCGTCTATTAGTCTAATTCTTAGTTATAATTTTGTTTTTCTTTCTCTAACTCTTTTCTCTACAGCTGTCCTGCTCAGCAAACCCAACTGGGCATGCAAGCACCTCGATTCTGCTCACCAAGGTGACGAAAAAGGTGCAACATATTAACAAGAGTTGATCAGAGATTCCAAACCATAACCAAGAGAGAGTACAAGACAAAACCGAAATCTGCTAGTTGCAGCAGCAGCAACGGCATCTCTCCTCCAAACTTGCACACAGACTGGCCAACTACAATGTGCATAAGTGTTTCTTCTGCAGTTCTGAGAATACTTGCCAGAATGAAGACTAGCCTCCTATATTTATACTAAAACTGGCAAACTTCCTGGGTCAACTTCTCATTCTGGGTGCCTATTTACTTAGTGTATAATATTTCTTTTAGACGAATTCTTCTCTTGGAGGCTAATAACCTAATAAAAATTATCTTCTTGAGTCGACTTATCTTCTAGGGTTATTATCCAACTAATTAGGGTTTCTTCTTGCTTCCTGAAATATTCTATTATCGTCAGGTTTATACGTGGAGGTAACTACCTCCCATAGATACCATAATATCAACACTCCCTCCTAGTTAGGGAGGTATTTGAAGGTAATGGTCTTGATCACAAACATACCATTCACCTGGTAGCAACAACATAGTCGTATAGACTATCTCATGACTAGATCATGAGCACTATCATCACTATCAGTGTCATCAGCTGCATCATCTCTTGAAACCATACTCCATCTGAGTAATCAGACATGATGTTGGATAAGTCACTCACTCCACAAAGTGATACAAGATCCATTCTCCTAATCCGTACATGTGTCCTAGAAGAATAAATGTCCTGAACTATTTTCCATCTGGGAAATCTCTATCCATTGATCATCCATCTAGTTGATAATCATTTCCAACACGACTAATAGTATTCAAGGCAATCAGAACAATATCATGCAATAGAACACAACTGTGTCTATCCATAGTAGTATACACCTACAATCTGGTGGTACACTGCCACACCAAGTAGCACACAGATACTTGATCAGTGACATATAGACAATTAGTGGAACACATCCACCACAGTAGTATACATCTAATGTCTGGAGACATATAGTCTCCATAACAATCATATCATCTGATGTCAACCTGCACAAAAAAACATTTTTATGATATAAATTGAATCATCTGGGCCATTCTTCCACTCACATTTGTGAGATCTGGAAGAGCATCTGCCCTTATAAATTAAAACATCAATGATGAGCTATCTAGACTATTCTTCTCAAGCAAGGAAGAATAATTGTCCCAATTTCTGATTTGGGACCATTCACCTATCTGGGCCATTCCTCTGACACTAAACAAAGTGCAACCCGGAGAGAATGAATCTTCCCTAGGGAATGCATGTCCATGATTGTTGAACCTAGACCATTCACCTATCTGGGCAATTCCTCCAGCACTAAAAAATGTTCAACCTGGAGAGAATGAATATGCCCTAGGGAATGACTGTCCAGACCATTTTCTAAAGAAATGACTGTCCTACACCAACCTCCAAAACGTACCATTCTTCGAAATTGCTCACAACTGTGAGCTTCAAAAGAATGATTGTCCGGTGAGGCGGACCAGTCTCCCTAACCACTACTAAGACTAACCGTCAAGAAGAGATATTTTCCTAGACCATTCCCCATGTTAACCACACTGGGAAATCGTTTTCTATGGTACATCATCAATCCATCGAACCATTTTCATTAAGAAAATGACCATTCGATTTGGACCATTTTTTGAACTGGAAAATTCCTATCCATCAGAAATATCAAACCACTTTCTGAACTGGAAAGGAACTGCTCATCCTGAACCATTTTTCAAACTGAAAAATGTCTGTCCATAATTCAATAACACATCAGTTCTCCCTCCCAACCTAGGATTCATCTCTTCCTTTTTCAATAAGGAATTCGTCTCCACGAGCTCTATCTTGAGTACACAAAATCTTTCATCTTGGATAGAGGCTTTACCAAAATGTTTGCTTATCTGCTCATCTGTGGAGATATATATTGGAGAACCACTTTCTCTTTTCTGGACTTCATCACGAAGAATGTAATGCTTGATATCAATGTACTTTGGTCTTTCTAGAACACTGGTTTTCTATAAAGGCTTCATATAGCTATGATCATTACAGTATATCATAGTTGAATTCAGCTCCTTTGTTTTCTGCTAGCTCATAACATCGTGGCAGGTTTCAAACTAGAACATATCCATGTGGCACTTCTTCTGTCATCATGAGAGTTTGTAATGGATTAGCAATCCATCATCCTAGACTTCTAAGTAACCATTCTAATACAATATCTCTTTTATAGAAGGCTTTTCACCACGCTTTTGTTGTGCATTGAAGGCTATGCATCAAGTTGTTTCAATCCATACAAGATCTTCTTCCATCTGTTGTTATAACCCTAAACTGCACCAGACATGCATACTTGGCACTAGGCCATATTACTTGCTATCTTTTCCAAGCCATAACTGAACAACTCTTCTAAAAAACATTTTTTTTAAGGTGTACGCACTCTACACCACTACTTCCCACATACACACTCTTGTTGCACCACTACAACTCGCGTACACTCACAAAAAAAAATCGTGAAAAATGAAAATTGAATATGGATACGGGTTTCTGGGCTGTTACTTAACCGTTTGACCACCCATAGCCAGTCACCCCAATCGTTACTATCTCTTTTGGCCTATAAAAAAAGGTGTTGGGGCCCCATGCCAAATATAAGAATGAGAGCATAGAAACTCTTCCCATTTCTATATTCCCCCATTGCCCCAATATTTTGCAACCATATTGTGAGTTTGAGCCAGAATGTCATCTTCCTCTTTTGCAAATCCTTGTCATTTCCCTAGAGAGAACTGAAGAGGAGAAGAACATGTGGAAGCATTTGGTGCATGGTGAAGAGGATCCCAGGACCAAGTTCGAGGAGAAATTTCGGTATCATGTTGTAAACGACTTTTGTGATATTAATATAAAGAAGTACTTTTTCCGTCCCGCCAAATGACGTCTTAAATCTTTATGATTTGTTCACATTTCTTGATTATGATGTCTAACCCACTAATACATACATAGAATGCATGCTTTTATTTTCTTGTTTGTCTTTTGGTGAATGCAGGTCCTCCTTGGGAGGAGACTTGCATTCAGGAAACAACTGAGCGCAAAGGGATCAACACCAGACTCGGAGTTTAAGGTATGCCTACTGGATCCCTGTACGTTGTCTTTGATGTATGATTGTGGGATAACGTCGGGATAGTTGATAAAAGTAGTAGACTTTAGATGGCTAGCTCTACCTACATTTTAGAACCCTAATGTAGTCTGTAGAGGGTTTTTCCCACTATAGCAGAATTGGTGACCATATTGGGGAAGCCTCTAGGGTCTTTGGGGATATTTATTTTGGGTGCTTTGAATCAGTTTATTCACTGTTTTTGAGTTTCTGTAAGCTTATGTGTCTTTAAGTGATGTTGGTCTTCCATACCAGTACTCCCTGCCTATGCTTGACTGTTGATTTTCATTTTGTTTTAGAAGTTACAGAGGTGTATGCGGTCTGTAGTGGGCTTGCACGCGTGCATACGCGCCCTGCTTTTGGACAACTTGCGTACATATGTTGGTTGTTGAAGTGTCAGTAGCGTGCCTGTGTTGAGAAAAAAAAATTAAAATAGGGAATCATCCTCTTCCCTATCAGAAGTCACACTTCTCAGGGGTTTTCTTGATCTAGCCCTGGTCTCTGTCATAATAGTCTGTAGCCTAGGCCTGACCATAGTATATCTTTATTTTCATCAAAAAAATTCTTTTGTTTTCTTTGATAGGATTTTTAGACAAGTTTGTGAGTCTGCTTTGATCTACCTGTTTGGTATCGTCAGTGACTCCCTACGATCTACGTTTGGGCCTGAATTCATTTCTTGGTCTTGACTTGTTGTCATTTTCCCCTTTTTTTCTTTAGAAGAAAAGAAAAGAATTCATTTTCAAATTTATTTTTTTGAAGCATAAAACAATAAAAAAAAATCTTTCATTTCTTTGCTTGGTAAAGTAGTTTAGGTTAGTTGTTTCATTTACCAAGGAAAAAGAAAGTTTTATTAAGTTCTTTACTTGAATGCTTAGTACAATAAGTATCTCGTAGAAGAGCGAAATCTTGTTTTAAGTTTTTCTTTTCAAAGATCTGAGAAAGTAGTTACGAAATGTTTGGTTAAAGAGTTTAAATTGGCAAATCTTTATTTGTGAAGAAAGAAGTATTTTGTTTCTAGTATCATCTTATGCTCTTCTCTTTCGTCTCTTAAAAAAACATCTTTGGTTTCACTTCCATTCCTTTTTACTTAAGACAACCACTAAAATTAATGCTTAATTAAAAGTTATTAGACTTTGTGTTTGAAGGGTCCATCAATTTAGTCTAGGCTAGAGCCTTGATTTAGGATTGGAGATGAAACTCTTCAAGGCTACAAAAATAAACATAAGAGTCTGAGCTAGGGAGTGCTTGAAAGTCTAGTAACCGTGAAAGTTATCTGGGACCCCCCTCTAACATAGGGGCTAAACATGAGGTCGTGTATGGAAAGTTAGCAGAGATAACCCCTCCAAAGCTGAACCAAGCGTAGTGGGGAACGCATATAGAGGGCTTATCTTGGGATTACGTTGATCACATTTTCCACGGAGCTTCATGGGTCTCAAATCCATTCGAGGTCCTCAGTCGTCTTCTGGAACACTTTATTTCGATACCCTTGATAGGTTTTAGGCTTGATACCCTACTCATTGCGGTCCACCCGACTGTCGACTGTACCCGCTTGATGATTGTTCGTGCATTGGCAACCTAGTTTCCTTTATCTTAGTGACTTACACAGGTGACTGTGGGGGTATACCATGGTACCTAGGGCATACATCGGGCCACACTTTTTAGAGTATACCCAGAGGGTGCTTCCGTATTTGATTTGGACTTGCATCGGTAAGTTTCTCTAGTGTTGGTTGGTGTAACTACTCTTCCTACTAGCTAGTGATCTGCTTGTCTTATCTCATAGGAGATTTTTCTAGTGTGTGATGGTTTTTAACGTTAATAGAAATCCCTAGTGTGTCATTGATCTTCTCACACCATGGAGGATCAAGAGATTCATCGGTCGTGAAGTCTTCTTGGCATGTCCCCGATTAATCTGGAGCTACCTCCACCACCACTATGGTGAAGACTAGACCAGCAAGGGTCTTTTGAGGCGACCGAGCCACAGGAAATTGAACCCGACCCATCTCCAAGAGGAGAACATTTGATTCTAGATGAACCAACCATTCCTGACCTCGGAGAAAAAGCTCTTGGTCCTTATAACTCTCTAATCACCAATCTATTGGTGCCCATCATCGTATAGGTTAAACCTTACGAGCGTCAGGTAGTGTCACAAGCAGTGATGGAGACAAATGCAACTACTTCTTCAGGAAATTCTCATACTCCCTCTACAGCTATCACCATAGGGGGTGTTCCACCTCCTAACCAACCATCACCAGTCCAGACCACCATGGTCTCAACCGCCTCTACCTTAGGTAATGGTCTAATTCCGTCTATGGTGGCGATCAGTACTACTTTCACCCAGAGTACGATAGGCCCTCTATTTTCATACGAGATTCCTGGCTTCGATACAAACTTTGTCCTCTCCTACTCCACTCTACAGACTTTAGTTCTAGGGGCAAGGAGCTCTAACACTCCTCTGCAAGGATCCATGGGGGGCACTTCATCTCCCTATAACGCTTTCCCTTATGGAGGGGGTCATATACCTCCTTCATCCCCTTCGCTCGACGGTGCTCACCAGAACTAAATCGGGCCGAACGTAAACTATAGTTTGTTTGGAATAGGTAGTAAAAGACTTCCTTCGTACAGAATGTTGGTAGGTTCAACAACATTATCTTTGTTCGGTGCGTTTGGTAATAACGCATTCTCGTCAGCTATCATTTTGGTCGGGGTAACCTTGGTTATGGACAACAAAATCCTATGCGGGGTACTATTCCTGCACAGGGGGAAAACTTAGGAATTCCTTCCTCACAAGGACCTTGGAATCCATGGCAGGGATCAGTTCCCTTATCAGGGATGTCGACTGGGAGAAACCCCTTCCATATCCAATGGAACCTCGGGCAAGGATCAACACCTATGCCCTTCGTATCGGCAGGGGGCAACCCTTCCCAAAATCCTTGGAATGTGACACAAGACCATCTCTTTATATCGTATTATGGGAATCAGCCGATCACATCTCAACAAGCGTAGAATCTGTATGCTAGTCATGACCATGGTTATTAATAGAACCCTAGCCAACAACCTGACTTTTCCTGGCAACCTGGTGCCAGCCAAACTCCAAGCTCCTTTGTCCCGGGTTATAATCAACAACCCAAATTACCGTTTTTGACAACTCTGCACTTTCTAGACTTCACAAGGTTATTAAATGAGCCCATCTGTCAAGATATGCATTGGCCCCCTGTGCCTACCAAGTTTCCTTCAGACATTCCAAAGTTTGAGGCTAAGCCTAACAAAGATCCAGGTGATCATGTGACTACCTTCCATTTATGGTGCTCATCCAACTCTTTGAGAGATGACTCCGTCCAGTTACGTTTGTTTGAATGCACTCTCATCAGGAGTGTTGTGAAGTGGTACATTGAGATTGACCACTCAATATACTCTTCCTTCGGTGAATTGGCAACGACTTTCTTAAACTATTTCCAATTACCTGTGTGATACGACGACGACACCGAATTGTTGGCCAACGTTGAGCAGACAAAAGAGGACCATATCTCAGATCACATCCGAGAATGGAGACGTCGGAAGGGTTTGATAAAAGTACCAGTCCCACCAGCATTCTTGCTTGAGTGGTTCCTTAACTCTTTGGTACCCCAGTTATCTAAAGACGTCGCAACCTTGGGGGTCTTTTCAAAAGAAGAAGCGATAATGAGAGCTCAACAGCTAGAGCTGATTTACTCTCAATCTGGTTTACTTTATGAAGTTTTTCCAGATGCACCGCGGTCGATACTTGACAAGACCAGAAAAAGATCTGGAGCACATGTCGATGGTATTGTAGGTTCAGTGCAAATGAAGCCTGTTGATCGGCTTTCGAATCAATTACATCAATTTTCCATACAGCATATAGTGGCCAGCCAGACCACTAGTTCAATTTCTCCTCCTACTCAAACATCAGATGTACACAGTGTGAAATCGACAAACCTGAAGGCCACCCAGCAGCCTAACGGAAAGAAGAAACAACGAAAGAAGGGTAAGGGGGATAATAAACCTACCAATAATGTTGGTGGGGGAAACATAGAAAAGAAGAAGTCGAATTATCCATGTAATCTTTGCACGGAAGACCACCCGACTCACCAGTGCCCTCGGTTTGTGGAGGCCCATAAGTTATTGGCACAGTAGCAGCCTGCCGTGTTAACGAATCCATTTCCACATTGGAAAATTTTAACTCAAGCCTCTTCGAGTGCACAAGGGGATAGTCAGGGACCCCCTCTATCTGTGAGTAATCCTTTGTCCGCGAATGTGTACATGATGAAAGGTAGTGTTGACTTAACAACTAGGACACACGACTATGGAATGCCAAACACCTCTGAGAAGGGTAAAGAAGACAAAAACCCATCTCTTCCTCTCCATATTGAGAAGACGTTGGGCAAAACAATGACACACATCCCAAAAGGTGCATTCAAGAAATATTCCCACAACCCAAATGCAAGGGCCACCCAGAGATACTTTGTGGTGGAGGATTTGTTGCAAACCCCTTGTGTGATGTCTGCTTTCGAAGTCCTTTAGAGCTACCCTTCCCAAAGAAAGGATCTATTAGCTACCTTATGATTTGTTGAGACCTATAATCTGAGAATGATCATGCTTGATACGATCGACTTAAAACCTCGTCTTCCTTACCACGTGGTGTTTCAGATAGTAGTGGCTTACACCACGAAAATTTTTACTCAAAACATTTTTCGCACGGTGGTTTATGAGGGAACCTCGACATGCGTGATGTATTTGGTGTGTTGGAAGGTCGTTGGCCAACCATTTTTTTCTCTGTAACCTACTCTTCTTACCTCTTTTGATGGTAGTTCACTCCGACCACATAGAATCATCCCATATTTCCCCATGAAGTTAGGTGGGAAGACCGTGTGCATCAAGGTTGAAGTGGTCGATGCGTCTCTTGACTACAATCTCTTGTTAGGAAGGAGTTGGACCTATGTTATGCAAGAAATGGTCATGACAGTTTTCTGAGTCTTGTTGTTTCCACACGAGGTTCGGATCATGGCCATTGATCAGTTATCCTTCTCCCATCCTTTCCCTTCATCGGGGGTATCCACGGTCCCGATGATTGATAACCCTCAGCCCGACATCGTCGACGTAGGGGTTGGTTTGGGCCCACCTTTGATGGGTACTTTCGATTACCCGCCTCCGACCAGAAATGTCCATTACATATCGGTTGTCCTCGACCAGCCTAGGTTTGAAATCTTTCAAATCTCATCATTTCGAACGACTTACTTTAATGATTCGTGGACTCTTCCTTCCCCATCAGCCATGATGGAAGGGACAGGGCACCATGGAATGGCCATGCCTTTGTCTGCGTCATAAGTTGCATACTCTATAGTCCAACAATCTTCCGCTGACCCCGATCCAACTCCCGCACAGGAGTTAGATCTGGTTCTCAAGCCTATTTGAGCTCAATGATCCCTTGCCAATAGTGATTCTTTATACTTAGTCTTGCCCTCAGATGAGGAAATGACTAGTCTGGACAGACCCTGGGATGATCGCCATCACAGATCTTATTTTCTCCCAAAGTTAAGAAGAATTGAAGCAGGAGAATTCACTCTGACTATGACTGGAGATAGGGCTTGTCCTATCAATCCTTTAGCTACGCACGTTGTTTACGCTGAAGGAAATATGGAAACCATTTCTAAAATGATATCTATTGATATCTCCAGAATCCATGGCGTCGTGGAGAATATCTTCGTCGGAGCAGATTGCTCCCCCAAGGAGATTTGAATCTACATGGATTTATTTAAATAATTATGCGACGTGTTTTCCTGGTCTTACGAGGAAATTCCAGGCATAGATACAAGAATCATTGAACATGAAATCATGACATATCTTGATGCCAAGCCAGTACGGTAGAATCTTTTTCCATTTAATCCCAGGAAAGCAGCAGCTATTAAGGCTGAAATAGAGAAACTAATCAAAGTTGGTTTCATCTACCCCGTTCAATTGAATCAATGGGTGTCAAATCCTGTGCCAGTCAACAAAAAATAGGGTATGATTCGTGTATGTACGGACTTCCGTGATTTTAACAAAGCCTGTCCAAAGGATAATTTTCCCATGCCATTTATTGACCAGATAGTCGATGAATGTGCAGGTTGTGAGACCTTTTATTTTATGGATGGTTTTTCGGGATACAATTAGATACAGATCAAACCCGAAGACCAACACAAAACCTCTTTCATTTGTCTGTGGGGTACATTCTCTTATCGGAAGATTCCTTTTGGTCTGAAAAATGTTGGAGCTACTTTTCAACGGGCCATGTCTTTTGCTTTCCACGACCTCAAACACATAGTCAAATATTATCTTGATTATTTAGCATCACGATCTCATAAGAGAGTTGATCATCCAACACACCTCCAACTTATCTTTGAGCGATGTCACTACTACCGGATTCGCTTGAATCCAAACAAATGCAGTTTTTGTGTAACATCGGGTCATCTACTTGGTTTCATAGTTTCAACAACAAGTATCATGGTTGATCCTATAAAGGTTGAGGCAATAGTTCAGTTGCCTCCCCCGTGCACAATCCCTCAGCTTCAGAGTTTACAAGGAAAAGAAAACTTCTTACGGTGTTTCATCTCAAACTATGCCGAGATAACAAAAGTTTTCATGTGTTTATTGAAGAAGGACATTCCTTTTCATTGGGACGAAGCCGCTCAGTGCTCTTTCGAAGCGTTGAAATGTGCTCTCATGTCTAGCCCTCTGCTTCGGCCACCCAATTATAATAAAAATTTCTTATTGTACTTGGTCATTGCAGAGTCGAACATCGACGTGGTTTTGGTTCAGGAAGATGATTTTCTCTCATAATACGTGATATGTTACCTGAGTCGAGGCCTGGTTGGACCGGAACTCAATTATTCCTACGTTGAAAAACTTGCGTTGGCAGCCATTCATGTTGTCCAACAATTTCGTCATTACATCTTGTTTCGCAAGACCACCGTCATTGTCGTTGTGAATCCATTTCAATACATGTTGACATGACATGTAATCGATGGAAAGATCAGTAGATGGATAGTTATCCTCCAAGAATTCGACTTGGATTTTGTCTCGACGAAATCCAAAAATTCATTGGTCTTTGCAGAACTCATTTCGGAACTTCCGGTCGAATCAGGTGATGTTATACCTGAGGAGTCGCCTATCAAAGGGGACATGTTTTTTATCACATGTTTGGACCCCTGGTATGGAGATATGCTAGTATTTCTCTAGAATTTGAAGTGTCCCACCTCTGCTTCTCGTGATGAGCGTCGTCGTATACGCCATCAAGCCAAGAACTATCTCATACTCGAGGAAACTTTGTATCGTCGAGGTGTATGTTGCATCCTTCGTCGATGTCTCACTCATGAAGAAGAGGAAATTGTGCTTAATTATTGCCACATAGAAGCATGTGGCGGTCACTTGTATGGGTTGGAAACAACCCAAAAGATTCTATGAGCTGGCTACTTTTGGCTGACATTGATCAAATATTGTGTTGAATCGGTAAAGAAGTGCCACCCGTGTTAGATCTTCTCTCAGAAGATGAGGGCACACCCTGCTCCCATGTTTCCCGTCATCATATTTGGTCCCTTCACCAAGTGGGGGATTGATTACGCTACATGAAACACTCCTTCCACAAGGGGGCACCGTTATATCATCGTAGCAGTAGACTACTTCATGAAGTGGGTCGAAGCTATGCCAACGTTTAAATATGATGGCGAGACAACAACTCTCTTTTTTTTTAACCAGATAATAACAAGGTTCGACATCCTGAGAGATATTTTCACTGACCATGGAAGTCACTTTAAGAAAATAATGATGTCCAAGTTAACGTCAAATATTAGGTTGAGGCAAGAACATTCGTCACCCTACTACCCACAAGCGAATGGTCAGGTGGAAGTTGTGAATAAATCCCTTAAGACTATTCTACAGCGAACGATCAATTCCGCCAGGTCAAATTGGCATTTGATGTTGTACTCAACACTATGGGCCTATCGAACATTTATTAAGACTACAACCAGTTTCTCACCTTTTCAACTCATTTACGGGATGGAAGCAGTCTTTCCTATAGGGTGCTAGATCCCCTCTCTAAAATTGGCAGTACAGTTATTGCAAGACACTTCATCGCTTGAAGAGCGTTTATTATATCTTGAGTAGCTTGAAGAGCAGTGTCGGGATGTAGCCTTGGATAATGAGGCTCACAAACAAAAATTCAAGTGTTAGTATGATCGGTCCATCTGTCCTCGGATTTTCTCTGAAGGCGACCTTGTCCTAGTTTATGACCAAGGTAAGGACCCCCCTAGGTGTAGGCAAGTTCAAACCCATGTGGTTCGAACCTTTCATCATGAAGGAGGTTCTAAAGAAGGGCGCTTATGATCTGGTGGACTTTGAGGGAAATGCTTTGGTGGAGCCTAGAAATGGGCTCAACCTCAAGAAGTATTACTCATAGGTGGGTCACCTTGGGTGACTTCTTGTAACATATGTATAGTCTTATACATTTTCTTTTTAGTTTTTTTCTTTTTGGTTTTATGGACGTGTCATTTTTTATGTCATCTTTTTCACTGTGGCAGATGTTAAGTGAACCAGAGGTGTTCGTTGGGTTTATGGACGGTGCTAGCCGGCACACTCAGAGGCTTGCTTCTGCAGCTTGGGTGATTTTCACACCTCATGGCCAGTTTCTATTTTCAGGAGGTATCTGTTTAGGTGACGCCACAAACAATATCGTCGAATAAAGCATAGTTTTAGAGTTGCTTCGTGATGCTTTGCCACATGGTATCTCTCACCTCCGGGTCTACTTAGATGCTCAGTTGGTTGTGTCCTAGTTAAATGGGGTTTATCGCATTTACAATCCTACACTACACTGACAGTTCCTTAAGGTACTCCTCTTAGAATGAATCTTTGATTATATTACGTATATCCATGTTCCTAAGAGATTGAATCAAATCACAGATACTCTAGCTAGTCATGTATTAGATTGGCATATTGCACACATGTAAGAAAAAGAGCAAACACGCACATATAAATACATTTGTAAAATATATGTAATCCACAAGACGTAAAAAGATGTAAAATATCAATATATATATCAAAATATCATAGTACATGGGTGGGCGCAACCGCCTCAAAAATATGTCCAGTAAGAGTCGTGGGGCTTATGCCCTAAAAAATATACAAAAATTGCTCTCGGCACGTAAGTAGTTCATCCTAGCTAAGGGCGGGTCCTTTTGGCCCTTCCATAGTGAACAATGGTGTTTTCCAAAAGTCGGAAGAGTTGAACCCAAGACTGTGGCACCCCAAATACATGATGTTGCATCAACGGTCAGAGATCCTTGATCTCTGCCATAGGGACTGTACGAGTGAGCGCGGTGAGGTTCTGCTCCACCCTTATCAATACTCTCTCAGTCTCTCCGGTTGGAGGCCCCCCTGTTGCTGCTGCTGGTCCTACCTCTGGTCGAGGATGTCGCCTGGTCCTCGAGAAGTCTATTGGACGCACTAGTCCCACATCTGTATATAACATATACACAAGTGTCAGATGATTTGGTATACAAAAAAATGATATATATAAAAAGACATAAAAATTAAATAACTTTGAAAAGAAAACTTACCCATCTCTCCTTGCTCCACTCCGGGAGGTACAGGCATGTCAGGATCACTAGAAAAATTGATCCTGGCATAGGTGTAGTCCTCTATTGTCGGAATCTACCGTGACCACCATTCAAAAACTTTATCATCGAAGGCCTCGATGGTCCTCCCTCCCCCTGTCGCGGAAACAGCGATGCCCATCTGCATAGCGCTAGGAGAGAGGCCCCGTGCCCTCTTATAGTCTCTCAAGGACTGAGACTGGGTACCCTCTCGAAGAAAAAGGAACACAAAACAGTCCCAAACCCAAAGTTTTGGTGCTCCCATATCCAACACTCTGTTAGTTGTCTCTTCATGCAATCCAGCATGGTTGTACTCCAGTCGAAAATATGGGCATTTAAGCATTGTACTGCACAATGCATGTGCGCCCGGGAAGCCTGATGCAAAGTCATGGATCCAGTGATCTACCCAATGAGTAGAACTATTACATTGAGTGATAGGTTGTTGATCTTATGTATAGGCACCAGAGAACCTACTTTCTCAGTATCAGCCTCGCAATGGAATCCAATCAACTCCTCAATGTTGTGAGGCCCGGGGGGAAAAGTACACAAGTTGACTGGATCCCCTCTCCTCGAGAGACTAGTCAGGAAGTAAATTTCTTTAGTCGTTGGAGTCAACGACTGCCCCTCGAGCATGAATGCCTCTGCGTCAGGATGTCAGTAATCTATCAAAGAATTCAGTAACCTGGGTTGTGCCCTCATAAACAGACACTGGAAGAACTTTAACAACCCATGTTGTGATAAAACAACGATAGCAGCAGGGTCATATGAGACCAAAAAATCAATCTCCTCATGCTCCCTCTCTCTCCAATGAACATGCATCCTCCAAAATGCCAAAGTTTGGAGAGTTAACTCTTTCCTTTTCATTTTTTCCACTTATTTGAGGGTGTACGCGGGTTGTCTTGGTGACAGTCACGTGCGCACGTGGGCAAATTATTTTTATCTTCTGCTTGCATGTACACGTGGATTGTGCTTGGACAGCCCATGTACATGTAGGGCTGACCTCTTTAAAGGTCAGTCCCCCCCCAAAAAACAAAAATAAATGCAAAAATGAAGGATGGAAATGCAAGAGAGGCTAGTTTGTACTTACTTGGTCCAAGCGGAAGTTTGTTTCATCCACTGAAGCTCCCGGAATCAACTCTTTCGGCAAAGGGGTTTTTGTTTTACTTTTGCTCAATTCTCAATTTACAATGGTGATAATTAGCTACCAGCATTCTATTTATAGACTTTTTGGCACCTTTTTATCATTTTTTGGACCCTTTTTGTCATTTTTTCTAGCTTGAAAATCGTTTACTATGGTTCTTGAGTTTCTCGAGGGAGGTTACGATAAATGTTACTTTGGGTATTTGGGAAATGTTTTTGAGAGTTGGGTCATTTTTAAAGATCTTTTGGTAAAAAGTCATGCATGTAAGATAGGATTCCACCTCCACTTGTTGCAACTCATTGTCTTTTTCGCATTGCCATAGGATCGATCCCACCAAATTGTGACACAGAATCCTCACTCCTGCTCTAGAAGTGTCGTAATTTAGTGGTAGAGCCTACTTTCACATGGATTCCCTAGGTAGATCCTGGTTGCATTTTGGTTTCCATGTCGTCACTAATGACTATAGGCTCAGGAGTCCTTATTAGTTTTTCCTGATTATGAGTTTGAGCCTCATTTGCATGATTCATTATCACTCTTGACCTCACCCTTAGGACTCCCAAAACACAATGGGTCTTCTTTTAAGCCCTTTTCAGACCCTCTAAACATGAAAATATTGTCGAGCGATCTTGTTTCCCTTCACACTCGCCAAACTAAAATTCGAAGGCATGTCTATCTGGCGGTAGTTTACCCCTTTTTCAGTCTGGATGGTCAAGTGTAAAACAAAGGTATACTCTAGGAGTCTCGGTTCTCTAGAAGAGTATTATCAGGTATAAGTTTAACCCTTTTTCGGGCTTGAGGGACTAAATTTATGAAAAAGTAACCCCCACAGAATCCATAGTTAAGCTCTTTTCAGACTCCCTAAAATTGAAAAGATTGTCAAGTGACCTTGTCTCTTCACACTCGTTAAATTGGTCAAGAAGAACACCCCTTACGGAGTCCATATTTAATCTCTTTTTAGACTCCTTAAATATGAAAATATTTTCGAGTGATATTGTCTGTCACACTCATTAAAATGATTTTGAATCGACGTTTGTTCAGTGCTAGTTTACCCCTTTTTCAAGTCGACTAGACTACCTTCGAAAAAGGTACCCCAGTAGAGTCTCCTTTTATGCTTTTTCAGACTCTCTAAACATGAAAAAACGCCGAGCTTACCTTCTTTGGGCTCGTTAAAATTAAATCGAAGGACGTTATCTTTGTGTCTTATTAATCGCATTTTCATTCCTACATATTTGGCCTAATGTCGGCTCCATGTTTCTCTCAACTGAACCATTTGAAGCATGCCTTATACGCAAGCCTTGTAGCACTTTGCCTCTACGTCTTGACACCTTGACCCATGGAGGATTTTTCCCAAGTGTCCTTTTCCTGCATATGTCCCCTTCCACTGAGCATCAATGCGTTCCTTGCACTTGGAACTAGTATGTCTGTGACACTCGATCCCCCTTTGTAACGTAGAATTTTTTATTTTTTTTTCAAGCTTCCAAAAAATATTGAAAAAGACAAAAAATATCAAATATACCCCAAAAAGAGGAAGGGAAAAGTATTTTGTTTTTGTTAACAACACAATGAGTCACCCTTGGAAAAAGAACATCCTTTTGTTTATTTCTCAAGCCCTAGGATTCAATATGACCTTAGGAAGTTGTTCTTGCTACATAGAGTTGTGTCCTCCTCCATTTGGTTATCCTTCCAAACATTTGGAGAGTTTGTGTTGCCTCTTGCATCGTGAACTTATGTCAGTGCCATGCTGCCTAAGTCTCATATTTTGTCGTTCTTTCATCAAAGGGAAGTTTTACTAAACTTTAGTCATCCCTTCTACATTTTTTCTCTTGTTCTCATGCCCATCCACCCCAAAATACCAATCAATTCCTTGTTCGAAATCAATGAAGTTCTCTGCCTGATCATCGAGATCCTCTTGTCTATTCCCAATGAGT
This sequence comes from Picea sitchensis, assembly GCA_010110895.2. Taxonomy (NCBI): domain Eukaryota; kingdom Viridiplantae; phylum Streptophyta; class Pinopsida; order Pinales; family Pinaceae; genus Picea; species Picea sitchensis. The sequence goes on along the minus strand of SNQJ01S0001143.1, from coordinate 214,096 downwards.
TTTCGAAGACCTCTGGGTAGTGAAGTCGTACAATTATATTACACTCCCACCCAAGTTTTGAATATTTTGAAGTTGTTGCTCGAGCTCTGAAGACCTCATCTCCAACCATCAGGCATCATTGGCTTCTTGAAGATGGATACTATACATGTATATATTTTGATTTTGAGATGTAGATCCGTTGTGTACTACTCACGGCTGCACTTTATATAGTTATATGACATGGATCTGCAATGTATTTGATTGTCAACCGTGATTTTATTTCATCCCGAGTATGGGTATGCCCGCCTTGGTGAGACAAATTATTATTTTTCAGATAGCACCTCCCGAACTCTGGTCCCTAGGCTCACTTGCTCCGTACATTGGTGAAGATTTGTAATGTATTTTGGTCATCAGATGCTCTTCTAACCTCACACATTAGGGAGCATCTGTTATAACCCTAAACTGCACCAGACATGCATACATGGCACCAGGCTATCTTACTTTCTATCTTTTCCAAAACATCACTAAACAGCTCTTCTAAAAACCATTGTTTTGAAGGTTTACGTGCTCTACACCATTATTGAACGTGTACACACACTTTTAATACCACTACAACTCGCGTACACTCACAAAAAAATCGTGAAACATTAAAATTGAATATGGATACGGGTTTCCAGGTCGTTACTTAACCGTTTGACCGCCCATAACCAGTCACCCCAACCGTTACTATCTCTTTTGGCCTATAAAATAAGGTGTTGGGGCCCCATTCCAAAGAGAAGCATGAGAGCATAGAAACTCTACCCATTTCAATATTCCCCCGTTTCCCCAATATTTTGCAACCACATTGTGAGTTTGAGCCAGAATGCCATCTTCCTCTTTTGCAAATCCTTGTCATTTCCCTAGAAAGAAATGAAGAGGAGAAGAACACGTGGAAGCAGTTGGTGCATGGTGAAGAGAAGCCCAGGACCAAGTTCGAGGAGCAGTTCTAGTCTCATGTTGTAAACGACTTTTGTGAGATTAATATAAAGAAGTCATTTTTCTGTCCTGCCAAAAATCGTCTTAAATCTTTATGATTTGTTCACATTTCTTGATTATGATCTCTAACCCACTAATCCATATATAGAATGCATTTTTGTAGTTTCTTGTTTGTCTTTTGGTGAATGCAGGTTATCCTTGGGAGGAGACTTGCAGTTAGGAAACAACCAAGCGCAAAGGGATCGCCACCGGACGCAGAGTTTAAGGTATGCCTACTGGATCCCTATACTTTGTCTTTTATGTATGATTTTGGGATAACGTCGGTATAGCTGATAAAAGTAGGAGACTTTAGATGGTTATCTTTTCCTACATTTTAGAACCCTGGTGTAGTGCGTAGAGGGGTTTTCCCACTATATCATCTGCATACAAGGGTTTATTTCTGGTATACCTCAAATCCTTGAGGTTTCTCTACATGTAAACTCCAACCCATGGATATTGTGGATGATATACTAGCTCATGTAGAGGTATTTCTAGTTTACTGGAACAAGCAGTCATAATAGTCTTCTCCCTCCATCTGGGAGAACCTCTAGTTCTGGATCTCGCAATGCTTTCATTCATAAGTATTCCATACATTGTTCTTCATCACAACTTTAACATCCTCTGCTTGATTGATTTTAGTGAGTTCATATCAGGCTGGTAGTCTTGTGATTCTCGAAACAATGACTGGTTGTTCTAGATTTTCTTTCTTTCTTGGAATCTTCATGTTCTTCCTCATGTTTCTCTTTAGTTCTTGGGTCCATGGAGTTTTCTATTGATTCCATGCCCTGAAGATTCCAACTTCTTTATTTCATCATAGGATCATGGATGTGGATGGACAACCATGGATACTTTAAGGCTTTATTTCGAAGAAGACTTCTTCTAAAGTCAAACAGAACACATACTTCTTTTCATGGCTTCTACCATGGATATATACTTCATCATATTCAATGGATCATAGTATTATCTCCCTCCTAATCCTTTCTTCATGTATGAATGCATGCTCTTCTTTTGGGAATACATAATTGGCTCCCTCCATCTAGGAAATTCCATGCTTCCGTCTGCATCCTTATTGTCTTCTGCAAGGTGTCACAAATATTTTTCAAATTTTTTCTTGATTGTTGACTTCTTTATGTATTTACCTATTCTAGGTTTCTTCAAGATTGATTATGATTTTGGATTTTCTTGTAGTTGTTACTTATGTAATAGCTTCCACGTGAATTGTTACCAGGGGTTGTTGGGAAGACCGTTGAGTATTATATTTACTAGTTTCTTCTCTGAAATGATCTCTTCAATAACTTGTAGTTGATATCTTAACTGAGAGATCCACACAAAGTATGATGTTATAATGTCATCATCATTCATATTCATGTCATGGAGCTCATTCTTCAGACTCATTATGTGTCAAATGTTTATGACTGAGAAGAGGTTTGTTAAGGCATCATCCATCTTCTTAGATGAATCAAGATGGGAGATGTAAGGTATCAAGTGGTCTTTTATATATTACACTATGATACTCATGGCATTGATGTCACTATCTTTGAACTTCTCCATAACTGCAATGTTTTGCGGTTCCTTCTCTTTTCCTTCTTCAAACTCTGGTTCCACGATCTTTCCTCTCACAATATCCAGCACTTTATTCTTGGAAAGGATGAAGTCAATCCTTGTCTTCCATGCTCTGAAGTTATAAGCTCCATCTATCTTGTTTTCTGACTTCATAGAGTAAGTCATGGTTGCCTTGACTTGGTCAACCCTAGATTTGACCAAAAATGCAAACTTGACGTCTTAGCTTGTTGAGAGTAATAGGAGATGCACTAGGCTAGGGTGCACTGGTTTATCCAGAAATTAGGTCAATATCTTCACTTAAGGTGCCTCAACGAGAGGATTAGGATTTCTGCAACTGCACCTGCTAGTAACCCTAGCTACAGTGCTTTAGTAACTACTCCTACTAGAAACTCTAGTGACAGTTATTCAACGAGCCTAGTATCCTTTTTGCTATTCTCCCTTCTAGTGGTTAGACTGAATGAAGGAGGTGTGGGCCCATAAACTATTAGAATATGATGGGTGTGCTCGTTTAACCATATATAATATCACTATTGTCACCCAACCATAGGCCAAAGCCACCCCCGAGCACCTTAACCTTGATAGAGAATCATTCTAGAAGAAAAACCTAGGCTAAATAGCCAAACAAAGGGTGGCGCATCTTTCTCCAAGAATAGCACACCAAGAAAGTGTAACAAGAGATAATCAGAGAGTCCAAACCATAACCAAGATAAAGTCCAAGCCAAAATCAAAATATGCTAGCTGCAACAGCTACAACAGTAGCTCTACTCCAAACTTGCGCATAGACTGGCCAACTGTAGTGCACACAAGTGTTGCTTCTGTAGTTTTGAGAATGCCTGTCAGAATGAAGACTGGCCTCTTGTATTTATACTAAAACTGGCAAATTGTCTGGGTCGACTTCTCATTATGGGTGCCTATTTACTTAGTGTATAATATTTCTTTTAGCCGACTTCTTCTCTTGGAGGCTAATAACCTAATAAAAATTATCTTCTTGAGCCGACTTGTCTTCTAGGGTTATTAGCCAACTAATTAGGATTTCTTCTTGCTTCCCAAAATATTATGTTTTCGTCAGGTTTATACGTGGAGGTAAATACCTCCCGCAACTACCATAATATAAACATGTTCATTGCATCACCCTCCATATTTTTCTTATAAGCACATCTTTGGTCGACGAATTGATATTCTTGTAGTTTCATCGCGCTATCTATATACTCAGTTCTGGTGCCTAGTGAGCTCTCTGTGAATTTGTATCTGTAGCCCCATCCCCCTGTTCACTTTGTCTAGAACCAAAATTTTGTTATCATGGTTTGTACATCTAGTCAAGGATCTATCCCCAAAGCTCATGTTCCACTTACAGTTGTTTTTCTATCTGAATTCATCACCCCCTGGGTCGAAGTTTTAGATGATCTCATGGACCTAGACTTCACTGATGATTCCTAGTACCTTTCCATGGAAATTCATACATTCCAATACTGCACCACCTTACCAGATGGTTCATTCCAGTGGAAATGGAAGCAATTTTTCTTTCCCCTATGCGAAAACACACTCATGAATCTACAGGACTTACAAGTATTCCTAATCAACCGAGTCCACAACAAGACCCTGTAGCTGGAAAAAGGATACACCATACACGTTTAAGAAATCCACCAGCTAACAGTCTTGTCCATGATAGGTCAAAATGTATTAGATGACTTCCAAGGATCCAGGAAGCATGGCAATAAAAAGGGTACGCTCATTCTCTATGATCTCTATGGCACTCGTCGAGGAGGTCATGGTTCTCTAATATAGCCCATTAATGATCCACATGTTTTTTTCCTGCCACCTCATCATTGGCAAGGTGATGGAAAATTTCATGCAAAATGAGTGTACGTTAGATGCTATAACGGTGGCCGAATTCAGCAAGAACGATGCACCGATGAATTAGAGCCATTATCTGCTCCAAGAGATGTTGCATTCCTATGAAAAAATACATGAGAGGACCACTTATTTCATTTATGGATGTTTTCTTGTCACTTTTGTGATGTGGAAATGGAATCCTCCTCACGACCGAAGACTTGATCATGGTTCAGATCCTCACATTACAAAGTTATTCAATTCTTGGCATGCTCAAAAGTTGGTTAGCCATGCTATCGAACACAATGTTTTTTTTACACAGTGGTGTAGTGATATGTTCACTACCACTAAGAGCCTCCAGATTCCACAAGTGATCCTCAACAAATATGCTCACCACATCTGGTTCGGTGTGAATCGCGACCACACTTTTGTGTGTCCATTGGGTTGTGCACCAACGTTATTTCATATGAATCCTCTTTTGTTTTACCTGGATGCAATGAAATTTGAAAAGGATATCAAAGGATGGCTAGGGGTCCTATGGGAAGATACGTCAATAGGTTTTTCCTACACATTTTTTACCATTTCACAAAGGTCTTCCCCAGTAGAAACGTCAGGTGCAGGGCCTAGTGAAAGCAAGAGAACCCGCGCGCGAACCACCTCAAAGGAAGAGGCTAAGGAAAAATAAGGGGATGTGTCACCAAGAAATAAAATTCATATACCATTTTCATTCATTCCTAGTGATGCCCGTATCTTAGGTAAGTAGTTCTGGGAGGTATTGACCTCTGTATTTCCCTAGAAAAATGTGTGTACCAAGTCCCCCTCCCAACCCACTGTGGACTCTCTTATTATTGAGGCCATCCACTTTCCTCCATTCCAACACAATTCCACACCACTCCACCTTGGTCACGCACTAAAACTCCCACTTCCTTTACTTCAACATCCACACCCGTCGTCATCCATATTATTGATGACCCTCCAATCCAACCCAAATCTACTACTGTCATCGAAGAGGCCACAAACCCACAGAATGGTGGGACCATCAACGGTTTTACCACACTTCCATCCTCCCCAGTCCATACCCAATTTTATACCATCTTTCCTGACTCTTATGACAATATCTCCACCACTATAGGTATCCCCGCTCCATCCCCACCCACTTCTCCTAATATCCTTTTGGTTCAAGTCACCTTAGTCACAACTCCATAAACAACCTTCCATTTGTAGCCAGAGACAGGACCTAAGACATGAGTTTTGATGGATGAGGACCCTCCAAAATACCATGATAAACCGAATCATGAGTTGATGGATGCCTAGGATGACACAATCGGAGCACAACATGACCTCCATCAAAGAGCAAGTGGCACAAATGATGCAAGACCCATAACAGTGTAGGGAAATCCTGGAGCTATACTTGGAACAAATAATGGTGCTTTATATGCTTCCACTAGAAGTGTGGGATCAAAATGTTCATAGATTTATATCCCACTCACCTACCCAAGAGGGTGTTGGTACATCGAGCTTTTCAAAGCTCTCTATTGTAAGTGGTTAGTCATTTGCTTCATGATAACCATTCGATCCTTCTTCTACTAGCATAGAACTGTCCACCCTTCTGTTGGGCCCCAACAACTCCCCTAAATTTTTACAAAATTTAAAGCATTGTAGTTATGAATCTTGATAATTATAATGAGCTACAAAATCAACCTTTTCAAATGGTTTCATACCTTGTTTTGCTTTGAGACAAACTTAAGACATTCACTATAATTGTAATTATATTCATTACTACGGTATGTCAAAATTTAGAAAGGAGTATATAAATCTCAATTTAAACAAAGCGTTAATTTTTATCAAATATTTATTTTAGTTTAAATTATGATTGTAATGTTCTTTCTTTTGCTCATTAGCAAGTTTGACTATTTGAATAATAGGTTCAATACTTCATCAAATAATATCTTGGTTGGTTTCTCATTTCATGAAATCATTTGGTGATATTAATTAATTAAATTCTTTTTCATTTTGCATCTCATTTCAAAATAATAATAATAATAAAATTATCTATCACTTGCTTGATTTTAATAAAAAATAAAATTAATATTTTTTTTCTCCATTAACTTTAAGCTTCTAGATCATAGTTGAAAACAAATTATAAACAATGTTTGTTTATGAAGTTATAGTTAGTTTAAAATTCATTTTTTTTATTTTTCTAGATTTTGTTTATTCACATTTTAGGTTATTAATTTGGGTTTATTTTTGTTTCATAGGGTTTTATTATCAAATATTTGACATGGATATAGTCATGGCTTGCTTTTATTATCCAAATACGTTCAAGATGATTGATCCAAAGAAATAATTTTAGATTTCTACAAAATATTTTATGAGGAACAACATATAAAAGTCAATATCGGATAAGTGATTTCAGAACAAATTCAATAAAACTGTGAGGAATTTGAAAGAAGCGGTTGAAAACCAAAACCTAAATGGACATTTACCTTCAGTGAGATTTTCCCAAAACAATGCATGATTTGAGAGATATTGGTGTTGTTTTACGAGGCAAATTTCAGGTAGGAAAATTAATAGTGACGCCCAATTTGTTCATTCATTGTATAAATATATGAAAGTTCAGAGCTACTTGGATCAAGAATGTGCGAAGGATTTTAATCCTTCTCTTTTGTATATTATTTCTTTGTAAAATTTTATTTCTTTTCAAATGGAGTAATGGATGGTTGGAATCTTTTGAGAGAATGGGCCAGTATTTTCAAAGAAGAGAATATGGAATTCGAGGTTGCTTAATGGCTTTTGTCTGTGGTAAAATGGTTTATTTTCATATAATATCTTCATATTCTTTGAATAATTGATTATGCATTGATTTAAATAGCTTTAGTATTTTTATCAATACATAGTTTAAGTATTATCATTTATGTATTAATTTTTTCCAATCTTTAAAGTCTATTATCCAAAAAAATCTTTGGGACTCTGAATGGACAAGTGATTCCAAAACTTAATAGAATGGCATATATGCATTTGGGTTTTAGCCTTTTGTTTTATAATGTTTATTTATTTATGACTTTTTTACCAATCTTATTCCACATGTCTTGCGGGTCTGATATGTTTAGATTAAATGATCTGTGGTGTATAGGAGGTTTATATTATAAATATCATCTATCATTTGCTTCATCAAAATACAAATGTTGTGATTCTATCTTGATTTAAATAATGAGATTTATCTTTGGATTTTAAATTGAATGATAAAATAAAATAGATTAACTTCAGATTTATCTTATTGTAATCATGTATAATTATGAGATCGAAGGTTTATGTTTGTGTTTCCTCCTCTATCATTAAAACTAAAGCTGCCAATACATATGCAGATTTATTTAGAACAATCATAGGGTTCATTGTAGATTTCTCTCTCTTGGACATGGAAGTTGGATGTTCACCACTCATGCAGATGCTTAGATACACCTCACTAATTCGACAATATAGTTTCTTTGTAGTTTCTTTGTATTTTTCTATCATTTACATATCATTGACTATCCACATGTTCATGTTTCATTAACTTTTTGCAAGATTCTTAAATTTATAAAGCAGTAAATATTTTTATGTGCTTTCTTTATCTGCTTCCCTAAGTGATCATTTTTTCACATCGATTTTCGTAAATTTTGATTAAAGCTTGCAACTTGTAAATCATGTAAATGAACGAGACTTGTATATCTTATGCTTAAATAAGACTACTACAGTTACATTAGAACATATGTACATATATATATATGCATATATATATATATATATATATATATATATATATATATATATATATATATATATATAGTGTTTAATTAATTAGTTATTTATCTCTTTTATTAGTTTCTTTTGGTTAGATTTACTAACGGATCCATTAAACCCATTTTTAGGATTCTTAGATTTACTAACGGATCCATTAAACCCATCAGAACGAGTTACACCAAACGGCTTGGGTTATTTAGACAACCCCGGACCGGACTCTCTTTTCCAGTTGATGGACGGTCAATTTCATCCGTCAACACCTTCATACACCCCAAATTTTGCAGCTAATCAGACATTCCATTGATCAACTAGAGCATAGAATCACCACAGTTGAGCATAGTAATCAAGATCTCACACAACACGTAGAAAATTTGCAAGAGGATGTTCAGACTGCTTCTGCAGTTGTGGAACTTGAGCAAATCTTGTGAGTACAAGTTGAGTCTACTTTCGAGGCTATTTCCAAAAAAATTATATAGGTGTGTCCTACTCTTCTACATATGGCACTTGATCTCCTAGAGGATGTTGGCACAGTTGCACCAGTGGATAGGGTCGGCCTTGTCGCAGATGCATGGACACAACTAGCCGAAAAAACCGAATATCTCCAACTCCAGTTGGATGCCATTTGGCTAAAGGAATAGGAGAAACCTGAAGAGCTCCTTTAGAAGCTTGAACATGTAGTTGAATAGGGTGCCAATTTTAATTCCTCACTTCATACTAGGACCGAGGAGTGTCGTCGACTCTTTGACATGGTCATGGACTAGTTTGGCTTGTTGGACCAATGCAGTAAGCCTATTTAAGAGCCACACACATGGCTTAAATTGCATGCAGAATCTCATGCCATTGTTGACCCTTTAGAGCCATCAATTAAATTTATCGAACTCCAAGCTGAGGATGACCACCCGGATGTGATGGATGAAGTTAATAGAGATGTGAAGACAACACTCCAATAGTTTAGGCCTACAATTCAAGCAGAATACATTCCACTTCAACACATGGACTCTCTTGCTGAAATAGAGTGGAATTATCTATTAGCTACCAATCCTGAGGTACCTGATGTCAACACTACCCAGGAATTTTTTGTAGGTGCCTCGATTTTGGTGAGGAAATGGCAAGACAGGGTCTCCCAATATAACATTTTTCGCAAGCAATCCCTTGCCACTATTCCATAGTTGGGCCCTTCATTTGAAGGAGACCATAGTAAGCCAATAGAAGGTTGAGTTGGGACGAGTCAACACTTGTGGTAAATTCCTATTGGGCCCTTCATTTTCAATATCGCCAAGTTTTTAGGAACAATAATCACACTAGCAGTGGATCCAATTGGTGGAAATCTAACTTCCACTGCACCAGCGAGGAAAACGATTGATGAGTTAGCTGGGAAAATAAGTAGAAAGATTTGGAATGTTCAAGCACATGCCAGAAGGATGTGGAATCAAGAAGCCATTAAGCCCCACGAAAAATTTATAAAGCATGGAGTTATGTATTTGGATGGGGTTTTGTTGTTATTAAGCATTATTGAGTAGGAATTGCAACTGCACAAAGTTTGAGAGTCGAGATGGGATACCGCATTACCTATGCACTTGTATAAGTCTTGATATCAAGGGATTTATTCCATGTATGATCAATTGTGATAATATAATATATGTTAAATTATTCAGGCACCCAAAAACTTGTCATTATGTGGATGAATGTATGGTTTCTTTCCTGCGCAAGCTTTTTGTTCTGTGTAATTGCTAGTTGTGTTATTGTTTAAACAAAACTATTGATGTATGTGTTTACTTTAATGTTGTGCAACATGGAATGTTCAATTCTTTTACTGGTCTAAGCCTTCCAACGTTATGATATATTTACCTTTAAGTATATAATTGTATTGCAATGTGTTGGACTTGATGGTGTCTCCTTTTTAACTCACTTTATTACACAAATGTATCAGCAACGCTTCGGTTTAGATCTCCTTCCCTTGAGAAAGTTTGAATATGTTGGTGCTACTAGACTATAATGGTACACTTTTTGGTAACCTTCGAGAACCCCGATCTCCAATTTTGCACCAACATCATAGTGTCATTGGATACCAAAGGTTTCCATGTGTCAATGCATGATAGGATGCCACATGTCTTGGTGTGATTAGTTGTAATGTTTGGAATACTCAAAACTAAAAATAATTTGATGGGAATACTAAAAAATATCATGATAAAAGATCCCAAGACCTGAAAATCATTAAAGTAATACACCAAAATAGTCCTCTGTGAATTTTTATTCATAAAATATATTCAACAAGACAAAACATATCAACAAACCAATTGACTAAGTGATCAGAAATAAATTTTACCAAATTCAATATCTAAACCTCCATGAATCATATAGACAATCTCGAATTATATTTATCAATCACACATATGGCTGTAAAATACCCCATGATCTTTCTAAAAGAAAGAGTCTTGGAAGAATACAAGAAAGACTCTCCAAACTCAACCTTATGCTCAGTTCAAAAATACGAGCATAAAGTCTTGAGAAAAAGGAGTAGAAGAAGAAGGAGGATAAGAATGGAGATATCTATTTTTTTATTAGAGACTTGGCTGCATGTTGATGGTTGGAACTTTTCTATTCAGATCTTTTGATTTCCCTCCAACCCTTTCTTTGATGGTACTTTGTCTCTTTTAAAAATTTCCTTCCAATGCTTCTTGAAGTAGTTTGGGTTTTTGGTCTTTCTAAGAACTTCCACATGATTTTGTTCTTACAATAACCACTTTAATTAGTCCTTCATTGAAAAATCATAAATGAACTTAAGTCATTGGAATTTGTTCCTTCAAGTGGGGCCCATTTCGTCTTTAATAAAAGTTTTTAATAAAATTTTAATTGACTACCTTTTTAAAAAGTGGAATGTATTTCAATTTATGAGAAAAATATTTGTCCTTTCAGCCATGGAAACCATTCTATATGCAATATTCATCATTCCATATTTCCAATGAGTCCACCTAAGCGAGATTTGGAATTTTGGATCTCAAGATATAAGCTCAGGAAGTTGAGGTTGCAAGCAGATTTATCAGCAAACCATGACCATAATTTCAAGGGGAATTATGGCCAATTTTATCTCTTTAAACCTATTCCATTTTCTTCCTCATCGAATTACCTTTCCAACGAGGTATATTTGGTCCAAAATTGACACCCAGATCTCGATTTATGACCTTCAGAAAATTATTGCTCAACAATTGTCCATCCAATTTTGTGGGTTAATCTTGACTCTCCATTAAAATTCTTCTTTTTAAAAATCCAATCCCACATGCATTGTGGAAATTTATATTATAATTTTTATATAGTAAATATCACAATGTATTTTATGTTGAACAAAAGGAGTCCATGGAAAATCAAGCCTTAGGAAGATTCATGAATTAATAAATATTTTGATGGCCTAGTCAACATCCACTAAGTGCCCAATCAACGCCCAGTAAGCATCCCAGTCATCTTTGTGTGTCATAGTTACATTGGATACCATAGGTTTCCACATGTCATAAAATTATTGGTTGACATTTTCCATTGCATGATAGGATGCCAAATGTCTTAGTGCGATTAGTTGTCATGTCTGCCATTATTGGCGCGCAGTGGGTAGACTCGGGGTTAATCATTACTAAAAAAACAAAACCCTTAGACATAGACCCTTTCGACACAACATGAAAACAACTGAAGTCTCACCTGAGGAATCTAGAGGGTTTGCAGGAACCATTTTTCTACAGTGATGAGGGGAAGTGAGGCATTCAGCATAACCATACTATGCATTATCCATTATTCTACTGTGTGCACAGTTTATGTTACTTAACCTTTAATTATCATTCAATATACCTTGTGCGTGAAATTATTCCACTTAAAATTCATTCATTCATCATTAACTTAAGTGTGCATGATCGTAACAACATATATTAGTGACATATTCATAATACTAAACATTAACCATCATTGCACAGTAACAGCAAACAACATATGCCTCAGAAACATAACACACAAAAACAACACATCAAGACACAAGGTTTTAATGTGGTTCACCCCAAACTAGGCTACGTCCAAAATGCTTGGCTTCTTATTGTATTCATTCGAAATCTCCTTATAGTTGTGCATTGTGCTTGCAATAAGATATATCAGTTGAAATTACTCAAACTTGCCTTAGTCGTTCTACTGCAGTGCAAACCTAACTCCCGAAAACCTCAGTCATCACTTAAAACACCTGGATGCTTATCCAATTCTTCACTTAAGCTCTCTCTCTCCAAAAACACCTCCTTTCTACCCAAAAATCCATTATTATTTATAGATTTACAATAGAGCTAAGCCCATTACAAAATGTTTACAAAGTGGAAAAAATGTCCCAAAACTTCCTAACTAACTCTCGTTTCTTGCGTGTTGACTCCTGATAATGCGCTAGCTACTTTCCGCATGCACTGTTTCTTTTCCAAAATATTGCATGATTCTATTTTTCATGATTCCCAAAACTTATCCAAAATAGCCTGCTTCAATAGGCCCCCAAAACTAATATGTGTCTTGTCCCAAGCCATGTCAGGCCTGCTTCCAGGTTGCCAAGAACTTTTGTAGTGTATCGTTGGCCTTTGCAACTTTTTCCCTAACTTGTGCTTCCTACTGTACAATTTCCTCAACCATTTATGTAGTTAAGTGAGTCTTCAATTTTTTAGTGGTTTCTTGCAATACCTGCTTGACTGCACCTTGAGTGATTGTTAAATCCACTGTCACCTTATTGGATTCTTCTTTCAAAACCTCAATCCATTTTGTGTGAGCTCGTTGCTCCACCCTTAGCTGATTTATTTCTGAATATAGCTTCCTATTTTTGGCCATTGTTGTTACCACCTTTGTTGGCAGTAATGTACTCATTACTTCTTTGAAATTTTGTGCCTTATCTTGTGCAACATGTATCTTCTGGACAATATCCTGCATCTACACATCTTCAGTTAGTTGTGTCCAAATGACAGTGTTTTCTGCATACAATTTAGAAAATTCTACTTCCATACTCTTGATGTTCTCTATGATTATGGTGGACATATTTTTGTGTTGCTCCCTTTCCTCTGTGGGAGTTCTTGGTATCTTTCGTTCCTCTAAGTCAGTGATCTTTGTTTGGAAGCCCTGAATGAATTTTCTCAGCTTTGTCACATGTTCCTCCAATGGTGCATCTTCCTCCCTTGGCACTTCTGGAATAATGTTATAGACCCCCTTTGACCACCTATTTGACTCTCTCTGCCTTTTGTGTTGCCTCATCCCATTCCTGCCTAAGTTGGTCATATTCTACTTGCAATATGTCTTTATATGTTTCTTTTTCAGCTCCAATGAGGTTGACACTACATGCACTTGAATTTCCTTTGTCACGCTCGATTGTAAGCCATACAAAATTTCTATAGGTAACTAAGATACCACTAAGACTATATGACTTAGTGCCTTGGATTTCTCTTTCAATTCTGTCATGGGGAAATCTAAGGTTCCCGTCATGGATATTATTAAATTATTTTCCCGCTTTCTTCATATGCCTCTGTCGCATTCCAATCTTCCTTCTTCTAAATGAATCCTCTTTGTTTACTTCATATTTGCAATGTTCTCTGTCTTAACTATTTGAATAATACTTCTATGCTTCCTTTTAGCACTGGAAATCACCTCTTGATTGCAAGGGAGGTAAGCTTGATACCCATCAGTGTTTGGGGTGGAGGTTGGTTTTAACGTGGATGGTCGATGGCCAAAACTCAACAACATGAAATATGTTCAACACATAACTGGACAGGAAATGCACAGGGAAGTGAAGGCCACATTAACTTCAGTCAGTAAATTGAGTTAAAGCGAGAGAAGAGGGGAGAATTAGGAGAAAGGGTGAAGGAGACTTCTCTGGGCATCATACCTTCCAACATCTCAAAGAATAAAACCCAAGTTCAAGAGCATTCTTGAGCTCAAATTCAAACACCGAAATATGTCTATGAGGGACACAATTACATCTACAGTATGACCAAACCTCCATCATCCTGCAACTGCAACATCTCGAGTAGATCCTCCATGCCCAAGCCATTTAATGTGAGAAGGAAACAGATACATAGGGAAATGAATAAAACTAACCACGATACCTATATAATCAAACCTCCATTACAACATTATAAAAATCCTCAAATGGATCATCCATGCCTGAGTCATTCAGTGTTGGAGAGAAAAGAAAACATAAGAGACTGATTAAAATTGGTCGTGATATCCCTGTGATCAAACCTACATCACAAAAACATAGCTACCCTCAACCGGATCATCCATGCCCGAGTGTTCTAACACAGTCGATACAAAGAGATGGAAGGAAACTAACTTTCATTAAACAATAAGTCTCAAATACAGATACATAGCCAGGAGAACCAGAGCTTCATTAAAAATTTACAATGTGGGAGCATAGCTCAACCATCGACCTTAACAAAATATCAAAACTGAGTATTTATACTCAGAACAAATACAACCACCAGGAGTTTGACCTAGCTATTAAAATCAAAGCTTTTCATCTTTATCTTATTCTTTCAAGTTGCACTTGCATTCTTATTTCAGACACGATCTCAGATCAGTATGGGCTTGGTAGGAGAATGATCCGAAATCGGATTCAGAACCCTGTCAGGGCATGAAAAATGCTCAAAAATGAAAGTGCTCGGAATCCGACAAAAACAACACCATTGTGTCCGTCTCGTCTTCCTGATTCTGGTGGTATAATTTTTTTGTCAAACGGAGTCCGTATGGAGAAGATATTGCGTTCTGACCGAAAGGTCAAACAGGGAAAAAAGATGTTGACTGGGCAGTCCGTACAGTGACACGTGGCAGGTCCGTACAGGACACGTGGCGGCTTCATGTGATGACACGTGTCAGGCAAATTTGGCATTTTTGGCATACGGCTGGACCAATCCCGAGGTGACACGTGTCACCACTGGAAGGGTGACACGTGGCAGGGTGACGTCAGCAACTGACGTGGCAGGCTGACGCGGCAAGTGACTGGGCGTACGACGGATGACGTGGCAAGTGACGCATGGCAGTACAGCAGATGACGTGGGCCAATCAAATGCTGACACGTGGCGAGTTCTGGTTGGTTTTTAAGGCGCCACGTGGCCCAATCACAGGTTGCCACGTGGCACCCCAGGTTTAGCCAATGATGGCTAGGTCAAAAGTTTTTGTGGTCCGGGGGATTCGAACCCCGGACCTCCCTAACCGACAGAGCCTTAACAAGTTTACCGTGACCGTTACACCACCGCTTGGGACTTGTTATACGATCGACGCAAAGTCTATTTGAAATGATTATAAGGTTGGATGGCGGGGGGAAAGGGCCGGGGCTTGGCCCCAGCCCTCGACACATATGAAACCACGCCACAGGACCTGGGTGCGGAGGTTTGAAACCATGTGCACGGGGATTATTTTAAGCCGTGGGCATATGTATTATGCCATACGACCGTGTTAATAGAGCTTGGGGCCAGCGCTAGCCCTTTGGGCTAAGCGCTTGGCCATATATTACATCCATGTGACCGTTTGGAGGTGCGCGCGCCCAGGCTTGGGGGCTAGCGCCCATTTTTTTAACTACCATATGGTTACAAAGTGGGTTTTATAACCACTTTGGTTATTTTTTTTAATGTAATTAATCCTTTTTTAAGGGTTATTGGGCTTTTTTAGAGACTAATTTCATGGAGGAAGTTGGGGATGGAAACCAACTTTCCCCACTATTTAACCAAGGCCATTTTGAGGCCAAGGGGACAGATTTTGAGAGAAATTTCAAAGCAGAGATGTTGAAGCAAGCCAAGTCAAAGCCAGTTTGAGGCAGGGAGACCGTTGAGGAGGAGATGTTGTCGGACGATTTCTGAGAGCTCGGGACATCCGATTCAGGTGTCATTTTTTGTGCATGGTTCCAGAGATCTGGGTGAACAAGACCAGATCAGTCTTGAGACCATTCGGCAATGTAAATATGTACTAATAATATTTCGAACAGAAATAAAAAGCCTCCCCCACAAGAGAAAAAGGCCCGGAGACGTAGGCAAAGTTGCCGAACTCCGTTATCAACCTCTGTGCATTATGGTTTGTTGTTTTTCATTGTGTTTTCAGATCTAAAAATATGTTAATGGCTGTATAATTCATTTCTTTTCTAACTCTTTCGTCAAGTTTCCCAATGGTCAATTAATGCATGCAATTAAAAACTCAACCATAAGTCATTCGAAAAATCCTCCATGCCCGAGCCATTTAATGTGAGAAGGAAACAGATACATAGGGAAATGAATAAAAATAACCACGATACCTATATAATCAAACCTCCATTACAACATTATAAAAATCCTCAAATGGATCATCCATGCCTGAGTCATTCAGTGTTGGAGAGAAAAGAAAACATAAGAGACTGATTAAAATTGGTCGTGATATCCCTGTGATCAAACCTACATCACAAAAACATAGCTACCCTCAACCGGATCATCCATGCCCGAGTGTTCTAACACAGTCGATACAAAGAGATGGAAGGAAACTAACTTTCATTAAACAATAAGTCTCAAATACAGATACATAGCCAGGAGAACCAGAGCTTCATTAAAAATTTACAATGTGGGAGCATAGCTCAACCATCGACCTTAACAAAATATCAAAACTGAGTATTTATACTCAGAACAAATACAACCACCAGGAGTTTGACCTAGCTATTAAAATCAAAGCTTTTCATCTTTATCTTCTTCTTTCAAGTTGCACTTGCATTCTTATGTCAGACGCGATCTCAGATCAGTATGGGCTTGGTAGGAGAATCCGTTGATAGGGGAACTTGGGCTAACAGTCTACCTCCAAGACCAATCCTTCCATTATTTCCATTTATGGGGTGAAATGAGGTTTCAACCATCTCCCCCATTTTCATTAACTACTTTCATCGGGATCGGGACAAGGCCTGACACCCATGAATGATCCAGTAAATGCTCACGACTCCTTTAAGTCAATTTCGGCACCCTGAGACCACGCAGATATTCTCCTGTGAATAATACGGGTGCTCTTGGGCTTTGGCGCAGCTCCTCTCCATCGCTTCATGTGATATCGAGCCATGACCTGGGGCTCCTATGTGAAATTTTGGGATTTCGCATTTCGGGAGTCTTTACTCCACTCGATTCAAAACATCTCGATGCTTGACCTTCAAAATGGCCCATCCATATCGACGGTCGGACTTGCTTTGAATTTGACGGTCGTGATCATTTCCTAGAAAAACTCTAGTCTCTAGTCGCTCAACAAGTTCTTACCATTCTTTATGGCCCTTCTTTCTATGTGACCCTGGGCTGTGATCGTGGGCTCAATTCCCAGGCACTTCGCGATTTCGCGTTTCGCGAACTTGCATCTTGCTCCACACCTAAACCTCTGAGTCATGAAATCACGATCTCTCGGATCGGTTGCCACGCGTCCCTTTGAATCGGACGACCCAAATGAATATCGACATTTTGGGACTTCGACATTTTGGGACTCGAGAAATCTGCGCATTCCATACTTTAGTTTTCCTGAAATCACTTTCTCCGTGGTTCAGATCTGGTGCCATGCATCCTGTTGGATCGGACGGCCTAAGATGACCTCAGACTTTGAGATTTTAGGCTTTGGCCACTTCGTCACTTCGGGCTTCGGCCACTTCAGGCCTTTGATAAACCATTTTGACATTATTTCAAAGTCTCGATTCTCGATTCCCATGAGGACTTTCCACCGATGATGGATTTTCTTGATGGATTCGACGGCTAAGACTGAGCCTATGCTTGATTAGATTTTCGTCGACCAGATATGTGTGCGCCTTTGCATAATCATGCCCCGACTTTGGATGAAATACATTTGTGGTTTTTTAAGCCCACTTATTTCGCATTTTCTCACCCAATGGCCAAATCCAAAGGAAAACATCCCCTTGCAGAAAATTGTGATAACATTAGGCTCCATGGGGGATAGAGTCCTCCCTGCAAGGCTCTAAGATCTCCTTTTTCAGTTTTAATCGTCTTCTATTGGGCTATGGAGTCAAGCTCAAAACACCCTACTGAGGAATAAAAGTTGATAAGTAAAAGCAAAAATAAACACACATTCTCCAAGGAGCTTATTTATGTACAGTCCTAAACTACTAAATTTTTACACATTGCTAGGTGAAAACAAACTTCCACCATAGCCACTCAAGTAAATTCCTAACTAGAAGCTCCTTCACTCTGTTGATGATTGAAATAGATAATGCAACTGTGACGGCAGAACGATTACATTCTTTAGCTTCTCTCCAAACGTTGAAGTTGAGATAAAGTTGGGTGGCTCCAAGATATGAAGAAAGTGCAACTCCATGTACTCATTGTCAGGCTTATAGAACGAGTGGAAAACTCCAAAAAATTTGTAACAGACAACCTGATCTATTCCACAGCTGCTCACATATGGTTGAATGTCTCTGCGAAGCATAGGTGGGTGAGAGGTTGATGCAGGTTGACTTCTCGCGGGCGACGACTGCTCACTTAAAGGCTTTGGGAAGGATATAGACTACCTCTTCTGCTACTCCTTTTCTTCTTCATAGCTCTTCCAAGGTTCAGATTCATAATTGTCATAAACAAAAATGGTGGGAAAGATCTGCTCTTCGATCTGTTGCTCGATGTTTTCTGCAGGTCCAGGATGGTTGACTTCCTCATAATATTTTTCTTTAACGAACAAAGGATGGGACCCTATAGTATGTTATTGGAAATCCTTCATGTCTAGCTTAGAATATGATTCATAGCTATCATATATAGTTTGGTTTCTCCCCAGGTCAGAAAATTGTGATGCAGGGCTCTGTTGCTCCTCATCTGAATAATCATCAAAGGTTGAAACAACAGGCACATCAGGAGCAGAATGTAAGGCCTCTACAGCTATGAAATATTCATCATCATCCTTAGTAGAACTGCTAAGAACCTCTTCCTCAAGTACTGGAGAATCCTTTGTGTCTCTATAAGAGCAGCAAGCATGATCTTCCTTTAATTCCTCTATTATTGCAGAACGTGATCGTATCATCTTCATCATCTCCTCTGGGGGATGTCCCTCATCCTCGCAACTTTCATTTGAAACAGTCATATCTTGATCATCGTCCTCATATTCCTCACAAGAATTATGACAAATAAACTCAGAGTAATAAAACTTTCGACAATGTCTATTGAAAGATGCATGAAATTATCTCAGGGAAGAAATTCTAGGAGGAGGTAAGGAGTGATACCAATGGCAATCATCTTCTTCTAATGAGAACATGAACATATTTAACAATACATCCTCATGATGTATCTCCCATTGATGCATGAGTTCATGAAACTTACAAAGATGTTGAGCAGGGTTGTCCTCTTTGTGCTCTCTAAATATGGGCAAGTAATCACTCCATTCATTTGGAGTAGGAACAACATTTGGAAAACCAGGAACAACAGAGAAATTAAAGGGAGCAAACCTTCGAGCCAATATTCTTTCCATTTTGAACCAATGGAGTCGCCAATTGATCCTTCGACCATGGAGTCATTAGGTGAATGATATGCAGAATGAGTGTGTCTGGTATTTTTTCACCATCAAAGACCAGCTCTAATCATTGTGTTCTCCCAGGGGGCTTCAATTTTAGCCAGAGGAAGCCACACCGAAACAATGGGGTCATAACAGTGGAGTCGCCAGGTGCAAGTTACAATCTTCAATGGTTCTGATATCTGATGCACCTTCAAAATCAAAAGCTTGTTGTTGTTCTCCCAAGGAAGATATATTCACTTTCGTCCCCAGCAACAGTGTCAGAAATGTTAGCACCAGAAGTCATCTCTATATTGTTGTAGAGGTAAGCCTAGTACCCATCAGTTTGTATGTCACAATGAATAAATTTAAAGGGGGTCTAATGGACGTAGACTCGGGATTATATCGCTTTAACTCAGAAAACTGGGTTGGTATACATAAGTAGATGAGGTCTTGATCTAACTTTGATCAGTAAGTTGTAGTAAGGGTGAGTAGGGGCAAGAACTTGAGGAGAATGAAGAGGTCTGCTATGGACATTCGGTATTCTAGCAGCCTAATGAGGAAAAACCTCAGTAGATAAGATCCTCTTAGTCTAGAGTTTTATGGAACTGAATGATATTATCACTAAACTGAAATCAAACATACATCACAATTCAATAATAACAACTCGACTGGATCATCCATGCCCGATTCATTCAGTGTTGGAGAGAAAATACAACACAGGAGACTGATTAAAACTAGTCACGATGTCCATGTGATCAAACCTACATCACAAAAACATATCTACCCTCGACTGGATCATCCATTCCTGAGTGTTCTTACACATCCGATATAGAGAGATGGAAGGAAATGGACTTTCATTAAACAAGAAGTCTCAAATAAAGATACATAGCCAGGAGAACCAGAGATTCATTAAAAATTTACAATGTGGGAGCATAGCTCAATCATCGACCTTAAAAAAATATCAAAATCGAGTATTTATACTCAGAACAACTACAACCACCAGGAGTGTGACTTGGCTATTACAATCAAAGATTTGCGTCAGTATCTTCTTCTGTCAGGTTGCACTTGCATTCTTCTTTCAGACACGATCTCAGATCAGTATGGGCTTGGCAAGAGAATTCATTGACAGGAGAACTTGGGATGATAGTCTGCCTCCAAGACCATTCCTTCCATGCTTTCCATTTATGGGGTGAAACGAGGTTTCAACCACCTCCCCCATTTTCATTAACTACTTTCATCGGGATCAGGACGAGGCCTGACACCCATGAATGCTCCAGGCGATGCTCATGAATCCTTAAAGTCAATTATGGTGCCCTAATACCATGCAGAGCTTATCCTATGAAATATACAGGCGCTCTCGGCCTTTGGCGAAATTCCTCTCCATCGCTTCATGTGATCTCAGGCCATGACCTGGGGCTCCTATGTGAAATTTTGGGATTTTTCATTTTGGGAGTCTTCACTCCACTCGATTCCAAACATCTCAATGCTCGACCTGCGAAATGGCCCATCCAGATCGATGGTTGGACTTGCATTGAATTTGACGGTCACGATCGTCTCCTCAAAAAACTCTAGTCGTTAGCCGCTAAACAGGCGCTTACCTTTCTTTATGGCCCTTCTTTCCGTGTGACCCCGGATTGTGATCGTGGGCTCAATTCCCAGGCGCTTCGCAATTTCACATTTCGCAAACCTGCATCTTTCTCCACACCTAAAACTTTGAGTCGCGAAATCACAATATCTCGAATCAGGTGCCACGCGTCCCATTGAATCAGACAACCTAGATTAATATCAAAATTTTGGGACTTCGGCATTTCGGGACTCGAGAAATATACACATTCCACACTTCAGTTTTCCCAAAATGACTTTCTCCATGGTTCATATCTGGTGCCACACGTCCTACTAGATTAGGGGGCCTACACTGACCTCGGACTTCAGGATTTCGAGCTTTGGCCACTTCGGGCTTCTACCACTTTGGTCCTTTGATAAACCATTTTGACATTATTTAGAAGTCTTGATTCCCGATTCCCGTGAGGACTTTCCACCATTGATCTATTCGCTTGATGGATTCGATGGCTGAGACTGAGCCTATGCTTGATTGAATTTTCGTCGACCAGATATGTGCGCACCTTTGAAAAATCGTGCCCCGACTTTGGATGAAATACATTTATGGGTTTTTGAGCCCACTTCTTTTTCATTTGGTCACCCAATGGCCAACTCCAAAGGAAAACATCCCCTTGCATAAATATGTGATAACACTTCCTTCCAACCTTCTATCTTTTACTTCGAACACTTTTGATTGTTTTTTCTTCTTTTGTTTAATTTTCTTTATTTTTCTACCTACACTATAATACACTATGTTACACCTTCTGTGTAGTTCAGACTAGTGTGTGGAAGCACGATTGTCCCTATACAGTTTTAGCCTACTTTCATTAACCTTCCATAACTTCTTCATTCAACTTATCCAGTTGAACAACACCTGCCTCTGTAACATATATGATCACATATGGGCCTAACCAATGCATCTAGAGCTTCCCTGGGTGCTGCAGAAACTTGTTGTCATAAAGTAACACTAAGTCTCATGTCTAAAATTTCTTCTGCTTGATATATCTGTCATGCTAATTTTTCTCGTGTGATTTTTGTACCTATTGATGGAAACCTACAAAAAAACAATCTTCTTCTAATTCCATAAGTTCTAACAGTCTCTTTTCCACTGCGCCTAAATATGTAAGCTCCACCATTGCAATAATGCACAAACTTGGTACTATGAATTCCATCAGCATAACAACTTATTTTCCATATGTCAACCTAAATGGAAACTATCTTGTCATCTTCTTTCATGTGGTCCTATATGCCCCTAATGTTTTTGGAATCTTCACATCCTTGTCATCCTAACTTACATTTCAAACCTTTGCAGCACATGTTCCAGAATCTTATTGAAGGCTTCTACTGTGCCATTTTCCTAAGGACGGTATGGTGTACTCTTATGATGATGGATCTGAAATTACTATGTTAATGGTGTAATCGTCCCATTCATAAAGTGAGTTCCCTGATCACTCATAAGTACTCTTGGGAATCCAAACCTCGTGACTACATTTTCAAATAAAAATCATGCAGTTGTCTCCTCACTGCAGTCTCTGTCTGGTTCTACGTCAGCCCATCTAGTTAAATAGTCGTTCACAATAATAATGTACCTATCTCCCAACCTCTTAGTTGGTGGATTAATTGGCCCAACAAAGTCCATTTCCCATTTATCAAATCCTTGTAACGTCACTTTTGGAACTAAGAGAATTTCATCTTTTTTCGATGACTTTCCAAGTATTTGAAAAACGTCACAACTCTGACAAAATTATTTAGCATCTTTATGTAGGGTAGGCCACCATAATCCTATGTGCATAATATTATGAGTTGTTTCATTTCTTGCATAGTTACTGTTATCACTCTATAAATTCCCAGAGGTTGTTATGAGGTAAGAAGAAACTTATCAGAGGTAACCTTAACCAACCGCTTCGAAACTGAAATCTATCCCTACCAGTTTCAGAGAGGAATCTCTCTGTTAGTTTTAGATTTGTTTGACTTTTCAAAGATTTTAGGCTAGTTAAAAAGATTGTAACCGAGTTGTTTGTATTGTTTTTGAATGAAATGGTTGAATGTCACTTACGCTTCCATTGGGCTATGGGGTCTGTTTTTAAAAGATAGAAGTCAAAGACAATTTTACAAGATTTGTTTCACAGGGCGAGATAGTGCTAATGTTGGATTCGTTTGAAATAAAAATGGTGTATTGCTGAAAAAATGAGATATCAGTTAATAACAAAAAAGCATTTAAGAATTTATTTGTTATAACCTTGGAAGAAAAACATTTAAATCTATAAAAGATTAAGAACAGAGTATGTGAAGGTAAATTATGCAACTTTAACTTCTTTTAAAGATCATATTCAGAAAGACAATATGGTAACTGAGAAGGAAAAACTTGTACAGAGATAGAAGGAACTTCACCAATAATTGACACGCGGGAATCCTGTGAAACTTATCTTTGTATTACTGAAACGACTACTTGATCAAAATTACAACAACCAGATCTTGCTCGGGCGTAAAGATCAACAACCCTCAATACTTCTAAGTGGGAAATATTTATAATAAAAGTTACAACGACCCTGTCATAAATTATCAGGATGTGATGGATTCTAAATTTAACTAACTAACTCAACAAGATACAAAACTTTAGGGATTGTTAATGATGTGTCGAATTCTTCAAGCTTATTTTGGGGACGGTCGTTGGTGAGTCATCTACACGACTTTGTATGATCTAATTGTTGACTGGACTTGAACACCTCATCTCCTACTTGATCAGATTGCATATCTATTCCCATCGTAGCTAACTAGGAATAGTGACTTTGAGTAATCTTCGGTATATTTCATCCATTTCCATGTACTTGGCAAAAGTTGGCCTGACGATGAAAATGTACTGCATATCATGTTGTATGTTGATGTATGGCTACGAAGTTTCTAAGAATGCCTTACCTGTTATGCTGCCCTGTATTCCTAAAAATTTCGAACTATCTTTGGCCATTGTGGACAGCTTCTGCTTATAATCAGGAAGGGTCATTAACTTATCATTTAGGACAATTAAGTCTGTGAGACCTTTCTTCTGCAGAGCTTCGATCTTACTGAAAAATATTTGAACTCCTTCGTCCATAGTCTGGACTTTCTCTTCCAACTCCATCATAAGCCCTCTCTTGGTCAAAATCCTCTTGACTTCGAGGATGGTTTTTGTCCTATCCTCAATCTTCAAATCTTCTAATTCTTCCTTGGTTTTTGAATTCAGGAATCTAATGATCTCAGTGGCTTCTGTGGGCATTTCTCCCAGCTCTCCTTTTATTTTTTCAATAGCCTACCTACTCATTTGTACCAGTTCCTTTTGCTCAAACATAATTTGTACCATAGGCCATATTTCATTTATGAATTTGGAGATAGCCATCCAAATATTTTCCTTGGCCTCAACGAGTGTCTTGCTTGCCACTGATTGCTTTCGAAGTTGCTGCAATTCCTGTTTGAGTTTGTCTGATGTTTGCTTCTCCATGGACTAGCTTGTTTGGTAGGAGGACTTGAGTTGTTGAAGATCCTCAAACTCCTTTTTCAATCTGCTAATATATGTCTCCTATAAGTCCATTTCTTCCATGGATTTATCTAATTCCACTGTCTTTTCCAGATATGTCATTGGAGTTGCTGAGGGAATTTTTGTTTTGAAGGTTTTTTCTACCGATGTTGTGCTTACCCCAGTCAGTGGAACTGTGCTCAATGGAATGACTTCCATAGGAGTTGATTTTTATTTCTCCTTAACTAATCTTTCCAGTTCTGCTTCCATCTCTTTCAACTGTGCATTCTGCTCCATGATCAACTTGAGCATCTCGTCCTTTTCACCTTTTCTCTCAGCTATCTCCTTTGCATGTGAATCTTCCGTTGGTGGTAGTTTCAGTTGTTTCCTAAGAGATTCTATATCTTCATTTTTCTTTTTAAGAATCTCTTCGACTTCTTTCACATTCGAGGGGTCATACCCAACCTTGAGGACCAATTCTTCCAAAATTTTAATTTTATTATCTTTCGCAAAGGATGATATATTTTCTAACTTTAACTGTGTCTGAACATTGCTCAGAGAGACTTGAAGTTTAGCTTCTGAAGTAGAGGTAGTTTCCAAAGTGGAGAAAACTATTTCTCTAGTTTGCATGTGCAGATCCATTTGATCAGTAGGGTGCACATCTCTGGTGTGGAACTAGAACGTTGCCCTTTTGTAGTCGGTGATTACCTTTGGGTCGGGCACTTGGGCCTATAGAAAAGCCATATGCATTCTACCCTTCTCTGTATCAAACGCAGACAACAGTCTGTGCTGTGTCATGGATTTCTACTTCCAAAATTGAGCATAAGCATTGTTGGTCAGCGTTGTTTGATTTCTCTTCTTGATCAAGTCATATTTCTCAAAGATGCTCAATTTGACGCCTCCTTGTTTTGCCTGGTTGATTAATGAAGTATTTGTCTGGTTCTTTGATGAAGAAGAAGGTGTGATCTGCTGGCGTCTAGTGATAAGAGGTGACTGATCAGTTTTCATAGTTGTATCGGATTGGGTTCCCTTTTCACTAGCCGTGTTAGTTGTAGGAGTGGGTTTCGGCCTCATGGTGTATAGTTGGAAATCTTTGGCCGAGACTTGGGTGACAGAAGGTGAAGAATCCTTCCTGGGACTTTTCTCCTTTGTAAACTATGGCGTGTTTGTTTGTGAGACAATAAGAGAAGGAGACGGCTCTTCTGTCTCTTCCAGAGTGTTCTCCTCACACTCTGTTTTATTTGTGAATTTCGCGATTTTGGGCTTGGGTGAATTAACATAGGGAATGTTTTTATTCTTTACCCTCATCTTCGAAATGATCCCGCAAGGGTCATATTTCCACAGGAAACTAACGTCAAACTTCATTTCCTTCAGAAACCTGTCTACCTCTTCCCCGACGCCTCAGTTATTGCAAATAAAAGATCCTATTTTCCCTTTAATTCTGAGTTGTTGTTTCTTCTTCAGAGACACAAAGTGTATGTCGTCTGAATTTATCATATGTCTTATGTATTCCAGGGAAAATATCCTCACGGGTAAATACTTGGGCAACTTGTATGGAACTAACTCGCATCCATATATCCTGATCTCAGTGTGATTTTGGTAAAGATACCAATCTCCGGTTTTTGCAAGGTTCGAGAGGTGTAAAATCCTCTGAATTTCCTCATTTATTATTGGTTCTGGTCTTCCATTGAGCATGCTCACCACTGGGTGGTAAAACTACTCGTTGAACTATTTAAAACTAAACTCTGTGGAATTTCTCTTGAGAAGTGAAGTCCAATATGTCACCGTCTGCGGCTTCCCATCCTTGTCCATTTTATGCATTGAGAAAGAGAACCTATCTGCCTAAAAGAAAATGAACATGTAAGCCAATATGGAGGAGTACCAGAACATGCCCTCTGTGGCAAATTTTGAGAACTTCTCGTGAATGTTGTCCGCTAAAAAGGTCTTGTAATTCAACTGAGTGGTGGGTGTTTCCTCGGTAGAGAAAATGGACAGAAAACCTAATATAGGTTCGTCCACCCATTCGTCTGAAAAATAACCAAGCAGGCAATAGAGTGATGAGATAACTTGGTTGCCATTTTCTGAGAACAGGGAGGAAGGATACGGGGGATTTGATTTGGGAAGTTGAGCGTCCTGTGGGAAGAAAAATTCAAATATCTGGGCTCTTTGAGGAAAAGATAATTTCTAGTATAACTCTGTTATGGTTTCAAGATTGAAAGGGGAGGCAGATTCAATTCTAGGTATCTGCATCATCTGATCAATGGCCTCTGGGGTGATGAAGAATAGAGTTTATCCCGATGAAGAGACTATGTCTCTCTGGTCAGAAAGGTAGTGGGCCTAGAATTTGAGGGAAAATTCAGGGAAATGGTGGACCTGGGGGAAACGATATAGAGGAAGATTGGACTCCCAGAGCCTGATTTCATCGTTTTGATCTAAGAAAGTGTCTTTGAGCCATGACTGCAGCTCCGTGAAATCAACTTTGCACCTTGTCTCTGATATTAGATGATATTTTTCGGCCAATGGGATCTTGTTGAGATCGATCGGAGGAGGGAAGAAAGGATTTTCCCTGACCTCTCCTTTCTTGGACTTTGGCGCCATAGGCATGAAGAATACTTGCAATTCAAACAAAAGTTAGTGGTAATGGTTGTGGTTGGGTTGTTGATTGAAACAGAGAAGGGACAAGGAAACTTTTGGTGTGAGGATAAGAGAAATAATGGTCGAATGAAAGATCAGGGCTATTTTTGGGTGAATGGATAACTGTTGGGCATGGGAATGGATCAGTAGGCCTAACGGGAAAGTTAACATGTAATAAATGGCCAACGAGTCATTGGGGGATTGAGAGGGCCGATGAAAAATGGGTGACGAGTACAACCTAGTGACGTGGAGGGTGTTTATTGGAGACAAATAATGGTGAGGGGACTTGTGACGGGTGAAACAGGGGGGATGGATTGACAGAGTTATGATATAGGACTCTTAGGGGAAGAAAGTGGAAGTGATGTCATGATACGATGATGGTATTCCAGGAAAGTGCAATAGATTATTGTCACGTTAGAGTAGGGGGGCTGCTAGAAAACCATTTCATTCTGG
>SNQJ01S0001143.1:156816-186278 GCA_010110895.2 Picea sitchensis | reverse complement strand
TATTACTCACCATTCTAGACCCCCCCCACCATTACAGGCAGAATGGTCTGGGGGGTCCAGAATCATATCCCAACCATTGATCTAAGCGTCGGTGTCTCCGTCGTCCATCTATGCGCTCTCTTTAATCTACCAGCGCGAAATCATTTATGTAGTGGAGACTTAGGCTTGCGGGCTTTTTGTGGGTTTGCTCGGCTTTTCCTGCTTTTGACACCATGGGGGTCAGGTAACATACTTTCAAACTTCAAAGATATGAATCTGCATAGATCATCATGCATGTTTTATTGAAATCAAGCCAACAAACCTATGCTCTAACCTAAGTTCTAACCTACTTCCCTATGACATTTAGCCTAGATTAAACTGTTGGACTAAGGAATTACTCTAACTAGGGGCTATTTGACCAAGATTAGGCAATTTGCTCAAATTTATTCTCTATCTGGCCTATTTACTTGACTAAGTTTAGACAGTTTAGCCAAGATTATTCATTAAACCTATCAACATCAATTTAAAAGGACTTGGCCATGCTAAGACTGTATGGACCAAGCCATCGTTATTGCATGGGGCTTCATTTAATTTCTTTTATGCCCTCTTTTATTCTTTTCTCGTTTTCTTTTCTTTTCTTTCTTTTTCTTTTCTTTCTTTTTCTTTTCTTTCTTTTTCTTTCTGCAGTGGTCTCTACAAGTCAAAAACACTAAAGGGACAAAAAATACAATCAACAATTGATCCTATAAATTATAGGGTTATAATAGTGGCTCCACCTGGGGATGGTATCCTCCTTACGAGATGCCAAGAATCCTATTTCTTACAATCTTAAAGAATTTCCTCTAGAGCCTCTTATGTTATCTGACTTGCTTTATTCTGGAAATGTTGATGATGTTTTCAGTGTCTTAGTGCCTTCTCTGCGGGCTTCAAACACCTGAACAAAAACACCTACACCTAAAGACTTGTAAAAGAAATGGTATTTACAATGAAATGGAATGGTGATATCTCTATTGAGGTGGCAAGTAATGCTTCAACATCCTGCCATTTATGGGTCCTCCTAGCAGGTCTGATCCGTCATGATTAGCAAGTAGAAAAGCATTATTTCCTTTGAAGGCCTGAATGGTATAAGGACCCTTCCACAAGCTATCGAACTTTCCATGTTTACCTTTACCTTCATTTCTGGAGTCCCACCTCAAAACTAGATCACCCAATTCGAAGTTATCTTCTTTGGTTCTCTTGTCATAAATATTTTTAATATTTTCCTGGATCACTTGAGTTCTGTTGTAAACTTCTTCTCTGGATTGAATTAAGTGGATAATTTGATTTATTCTTCGTTGGACATCATTTGGTTCTTCTTGTGTTTCATGCAATAGTTTCATGACTGGAACTCCTAATGAAAGGGGGAAACCTACCTCAATTCCATACACCAACTGGTATGGAGACATACCAATCGATATTTTGGTGCTTATTATGTCAGCCCAAAGTGCGAAAACCAACTTATTATGCCATGATTTCTTGTTTTTCTATAGTGAATTTCTGATAATGTTCACCAGACTTTTGTTAGAAGAATCGGCTAGCCCATTTCCCTGTGGATAATAAGTCATCGAGTGTCCCAAAGTAATATGATATTGACTACAAAATTCTATGAGATTTTTTTATCTGAAAGCCGATGCATTATCAGTTATAACTTTTTTGGGGCATCCAAAACGAGACAAAATGTTAGTTTCTAAAAACATGATGATGACAGAGTCAGTAGCTTGCCTGCATGGTACAACCTCGATCCACTTGGTGAAGTAGTCTGTGGCCATGAGGATCCATTTATGTTGGACCGAAGAAGGAGGATGTATCTCACCAATGAAATCTATCCCCCATTGTTGGAAAGGAGATTTGACAGAGATGTGTTTCATTGGGAGTGGTAGAAGCTTCCTTTTTCCTTCAAAAATCTGACACTGGTGGCAAGAGGTAACCTTCTGATGAATGTCATCAAATAGAGTATGCCAGTAAAATCCAGCTCTTAGAATTTTTTTGGCTGTGGTCTTCCAGCTCAGGTGCCCACCACAGTCTCCTACATGAAAATCTTGAAGAACTTTGTCAGCTTCACCTTTTAACAAACAACTAAGCAAGATACCACCAGGATCTTTCCAATAGAGATTTCCTTCAAGAATACAAAATTTCAATGATTTCAACCTAATAAATCTAGATTTGGTCTTAGTCAAACCTGGAGGAGCCTGTAAATTGTGGAGTACAAAAATGAGGTATGCGTACCAAGGGGAATTCAAGAATGCCTCTTTTACATTTAGAGTCGCCTGCTCTTCCGGTCCATCTACTGCAACCAAAAAGTTAATATCTAAAGCATGGAAATTAGACTCAGCCATCAGTTTGGCCAAACCATGTCCTTTGATCAATTTAGTAGGTTATATCTCAATATTGTATTCCAGAATGACCGCAATCAATTTTCCTCTTCTTCCATCCTGATTATCCTGGGTTAGAATATCTTTAATCACTATGTTTGGGACATATGAAATGGTGTGAGAATGGAGAATATAGACCCTAAAATATTTTATAGCCTTTACCAGGGTGAAGGCATGTTTCTCCATAATGTTATAATTCAATACCGCGTCTCTTAAAGCTTTGCTAAAAAAGGCGATGGGTTGCTCATAGCCTTCATTGTTTTTCTGCAACAATAATGTTGCTATAGTGTGTTCAGAGGTGAAAGAGAAAAGATAAAAGTCTTTGGTATAGTTTGGGCTAATCAGAACTAGAGCTTGGGTGAGAGCATGTTTCACTTACTCAAATGAATGTTTATATTCAACGTTCCATTTGATTTTTGTGTCTTTTTTCAACATATTGGTAATATTCCTAAGAATCTCGGCTAAGTTTGGTATGAATCTTCTAAGGAAATTTATCTTGCCAATGAAAGATTGCAGTTCTTTGATGTTCCTAGGGTGTTCCACCTTCTAGATTTCTTCTATCCTAATGGGATCTATTTTAATTCCGTCTTTTGAGATTATGTGTCCCAACAATTTACCTTCCTCTAACCCGAAAAGGCTATTCATTTGATTTAATGAAATCCCAAATTTCATGCACTTCTCAAACACACGTCTGAGGTGGAGCAAATGTTCTTCATAGGATTTGGAGTAAATAGTTACATCATCCAGATAAATGACTATAAAATTTCCAGTCTCATCCACAAAGGAAATATCCATTGCTCTTTGAAAAGTAGCCCCGACGTTCATCAGACCGAAAGGCATCTTCACATACATGAAGGTTCCCCAGGGTGTGGTAAAATTTGTCTTCTCTTGATATTCTAGATGGACCAGAACTTGGTTGTAACATGAGAAACCGTCCAGTAAGGAGATCCTACTGGATCGGACCACCCTTTGTAAAATATGGTCCATTTTGGGTAAAGGGTAGCTGTCTTTGAGGGAGACTTTCTTCAGATTTATTAAATCTATATAGAGCCTAATCTCACCAGTTTTCTTCCTGGTTGGAACTAGATTGGAAACCCCTTTGGAAAATATCAAAGGGACTATAATCTTGAAATCATACATCTTCTTGATTTCTTTCTCTATCAGGGGAAGTAACTTGGGATTAAGTCTCCTAAGTTTCTGTCTAAAAGTTTTATGTTCTTATTTTATGGGAATCCAATGTTGTATGATGCTTGTGTCATAGGATTTTAAGTCCTCATAGCCCAGATGAAAACATCTATATATTCCTTAAAAAGTTCAATGTATTTTCTTTTTTTCTCTGGTGGCAGTGACTTAGAAATTTTTATCATTTTGGGGTTTTCTTCTGTTCCTATGTTATAGTCTTCAACCTCTTTACCTCTAGCTTCAATTTTCGGTTTTTTGGCTACATCATTAAAATCAAACAAGTCTTCCAACGGAACTAAACCTCTAGGTAACACATTATTTTTCAACTGCGGGTTATCAGAATCTACATCATTTTTATTTATTTTTTCAGCATCTATTGTATTTACACTACCATTCTCAAAAACAGATTTATTTACAACTTCTTCATCCTGTTCTAAATCTATGTTTGTACATTTGAAATAATTTTTACATTGCAGGAAATCTTCAATTTGATCGTCATTTCCAAATACCTGCCAATATATGATGTTGTCGGGAACAGTGGGTCTTCATTTCACCTCCATTGTGTACTTGCGAGTGGGACGAAAAGGGATTTTACAGGTAGTTGCTGACGTAGCCAGTCCGTTTGTGAGTATATTTTGTCCTCTGGGCATCACCTGCAAATCAACCTCAGTAAAACATTAGAGAGCATCTAAAACAACGTTTCTATAGGCTCTAAGCCTGGGATGTTTTGTTGCATACTCACCTTTGATTCTCTTGATAATTAATTTAGAATCACCCCTTACCATTATCTGCTTAGCACCAACTTTTTTCAATAATTTCAGGCTGAGCATTAAATCCTCGTACTCGGCTATGTTGTTAGTACATTTGAATTTCAATTTATATGAATGATTCTCGGAGTACCTTGATCTATGGTTATGCATCCACACTCCGGCCCCAGATCCTTCTTTACTCACAGCACCATCGAAGTCCATGCTCCATAAGTCTGCTGGTAATTCCTCATTTTCTTCAACCATGGGGTTTCTTACTTCGACAATCGTTGTATTGTCCTTTGGATCAAGTGCAGTATCTTCCAGTTGTGTGATTTGTTCTTCGAGATCACCATCGTTATATAGAATGAAAGAGTCCAGGTCAGAGTGTGAGCAATATAGTGGGTAATTGTGTGGCTTCTCTTGAATACTGACCATATACTTCATCAGTGTTTCTCTATAAAGTCTTCTTTGTTGACTGAAAACTGGAATGGTGGCGTAGGACATATCTAGTTGTAGGGTTCCTCTCAATTTAGCTCCCCAAGACCTTGATAGGAACATACCATACTTGGGGGGAATGTCAGCCACGACGATGTTCATCACCAAACTTTTTGTCAGGATTTGATCCAAGGTGATGCATAAGTCTTTAATCAGGCCTATACATTTGACCTTGCTGGAATCAAAAGAATGCAGATCTTTGTAAGGCCTGGTGACCTCAAGTCCCAACTTTTCCATCACGGCCTTGGGAATTAGGTTGTGAGAAGCACCTGAATCCAACATAGCATTGTGCAATATTAGGTCATGGATATTCAGGCTGATGTAAAAAGAGGCCATGGCGCCATTATCAGTTTAACCATCAACTTCAAGATCGAACAGGAGCTCAGGTTGGTCACCAACAAGGTTTACTATGTCATAATGGAGTATAGATCCCACATTCAAGGCTTTGGTACCTATATCGGGTTCGATACTTAAATATTTTATCACCTGAGACCTATAAGTGTTCTTGTTCATCAACTCGAAGAGGGGAATGGGAATCTTCAATTTTGCTAGTTCTCCTTCAAGGCTGAAAAGAGAGGTGGTTTTGTTTAAACTCTATACTTATGATTTATCGACATAAACTTTGTGCACAGGTGCTCCTGTTTGAATGGTTGATGAAACTTCTGTCCGACTTGTTCTCTTAAGAATTTCTGGAGTTTTTTGCGCGAGAGATTCAGTGTCATTACACCCAGGGGATTTTTTGGGAGGATTCTCTAAGGTTTTCCTGGTTTCAACAGCCTTCTTTGGAGAATTCTCATTGGTCTTCTTAATCCTTAGGTTATATTGTCTGTGAACCTCCATTATAGCATTCTCAAAGGCTTGTTGTTCTGTTTTATCAGCTTCCTCATTCACCTTTTTTTGCGAAAGGAGAAATATTTCATGTTCTTCCTGGGTGAGGAAAATAGACTCATGATCACCCATCAGATTTATATGAGCATCATCAAACTCCTCAATCACTTTCTCCCCATCATAAACATATTTTTCCTGGAGAGGTGGTCTGATCTACTGATCAGGTCCCCGTTGTTCCCGTTGATCCCTAGGATCTCTTTTCCTAATCTAGGGTGGATTTATCCTAAAGTTTGGGTTCCTGATTTGAGGGGTAGCTTGATTCTCCCTAGGTGGGTTTCTGTCATTTATGGTGAGTCTCTCCATAATTTTCTCCATAGCTCTGGCTATAGAATCTAATTTAGCATCAGACGAGGAAGTAGAAGGTTCTTCCTTGATGACGACCCTCTTTTTTGTTCTCTGCCTGGCCCTTCTGGCTAAAAGATTTGCTTCTACACTGACGACACTTTTTTCGTGCCTTCCAAAGTTGTCGTGTTTCTTTCCCTTAATTGATACGACATGTCAATGTCAAAACCATCAGGGAAATTTATTAATGCCAAACATTGTGGAGGTTTAATTTCAGTCAGGATAGCATTGTATAGATTGTTGAAACCAGTGCAGTAATCCTACATTGTCTCTCCTTGGTTCCTTCTAATGTTCTCATACTCCAACAGAAATTGGAGAGGATTTTTCTTTACTTCCCACCGGTATAAAAAGGTCTGATGTAAAATAGTCATGTTAGTAATGGTAGCAGCACGTAAAGTTTTGAACCACTTTTTCACATCTCCAGTTAGGATTTGTGCAAATAATCTCATCTGCACATCAGCTTTGTCTACTTCTTGCAAGTCAAAGTAATCGTTCATTTTGTCGACATCACTCTGTAAATTTCCAGAGGTTGTTATGAGGTAAAAAGAAACTTATCATAGGTAACCTTAACCAACCGCTTCGAAACTGAAAGCTAGCCCTACCAGTTTCAGAGAGGGATCTCTCTGTTAGTTTTAGATTTGTTTGAGTTTTCAAAGATTTTAGGCTAGTTAAAAAGATTGTAACTGAGTTTTTTGTATTGTTTTTGAATGAAATGGTTGAATGTCACTTACGCTTCCATTGGGCTATGGGGTCTATTTTTAAAAGATAGAATTCAAAGACAATTTTACAAGATTTGTTTCACAGGGCGAGATAGTGCTAATGTTGGATTCTTTAGAAATAAAAAAGGTGTATTGCTGAAAAAATGAGATATCAGTTAATAACAAACAAAAAAATTAAGAATTTCTTTGTTATAACCTCGGAAGAAAAACATTTAAATCTATAAAAGATTAAGAACAGAGTACGTGAAGGTAAACTCTGCAACTTTAACTTCTTTTAAAGATCAGATTCAGAAAGACAATATGGTAACTGAGAAGGAAAACCTTGTATACAGATAGAAGGAACTTCACCAAAAATTGACATGCAGGAATCCTGTGAAACTTCTCTTTGTATTACTGAAACGACTTCTTGATAAAAATTACAGCAACTAGAGCTTGCTTGAGTGTAAAGATCAACAACCCTCAATACTTCTAAGTGGGAAACATTTATAATAAAAGTTACAACGACCCTGTCATAAAATTATCAGGACGTGATGGATTCCAAATTTAACTAACTAACTCAACAAGATACAAAACTTTAGGGACTGTTAATGATGTGTTGAATTCTTCAAGATGATTTTGGGGACGGACGTTGGTGAGTCATCTGCACGACTTTTTCTGATCTAATTGTTGACTGGACTTGAACACCTCATCTCCTACTCGATTAGATTGCATAGCTCTTCCCATCGTAGTTGACTGGGAATAGTGACTTTGAGTAATCTTCGGTATATTTCATCCATTTATGTGTACCTGGAAAAAGTTGGCCTGACGATGAAAATGTACCGGATCTCGTGTTGTATGCTGATGTCTGGTTGCAAATTTTCTAAGAATGCCTTACCTATTATGTTTCCCTGTATTCTTGAAAATTTCAAACTATCTTTGGCCACCGTGAACAACTTTTGTTTATAATCAGGAAGGGTCATTAACTTATCATTTAGGACCATTAAGTCCAGGAGACCTTTCTTCTACAAAGATTTGATCTTACTAAAAAATATTTGAACTCCTGCGTCCATAGTTTGGACATTCTCTTCCAACTGCAGCATAAGCCCTCTCTTGGTAAGAACCCTCTTGACTTTGAGGATGGTTTATGTCATGTCCTCAATCTTCAAATCTTCTAATTCTTCCTTGGTTTTTGCATTCAGGAATCTAATGATCTCAGTGGATTATGTGGGCATTTCTCCCAGCTCTCTTTTTATTTTTTCAATAGCATGTCTGCTCCTCTGTACCATTTCCTTTTACTCAAACATGATTGGCACCATAGGCCATATTTCATTTATGGATTTCGAGATATCCATCCAAATATTTTCCTTGGCCTCAACGAGTGTCTTGCCTACCACTGATTGCTTTCAAAGCTGCTGCAATTCTTGTTTGAGTTTGTTTGATGTTTGCTTCTCCATGGAGTAGCTTGTTTGGTAGGATGACTTGATTTGTTGAAGATCCTCAAACTCCTTTTTCAGTCTGCTAATATTTGTCTCCTATAAGTCCATTTCTTCCATGGATTTAGCTAATTCAACTGTCTTTTTTAGAGATGTCATTGGAGTTGTTGAGGGAATTTCTATTGTGGAGTTTTTTGCTACCGATGATGTGCTTACCCTGGTGAGTGGAACTGCGCTCAATGGAATGACTTCCATAGGCATTGATTGTTCTTTATCCTTCACTAATCTTTCCAGTTCTACTTCCATCTCTTTAAACTGTGCATTCTGCTCCATGATCAACTTGAGCATCTCGTCCTTTTCACCTTTTGTCTCAGCTATCTCCTTTTCCTGTGCATCTTCCATTGGTGGTAGTTTCAATTGTTTCCTGATAGATGTTATATCTGCATTTTTCTTTTTAAGCATCTCTTCGACTTCTTTCACATTCGATGGGTCATACCCGATCTTGAGGACCAATTCTTCCAACGTTTTAATTTTATTATCTTTCGCAAAGGATGATATATTTTTTAACTTTAACTGTGTCTGAACATTGCTCAGAGAGACCTGAAGTTTAGTAGTTGAAGTAGAGGCAGATGCCAAAGTGGAGAAAACCATTTCTCCAATTTGCTTGTGCAGATCCATTTGATCAGCACGGTGCACATCTCTGGTGTGGAACTTGAATGTTGCCCTTTTGTAGTCAGTGATTTCCTTTGGGTCGGTCATCTGGGCCTGTAGAAAAGACGTGTGCATTATACCAGTCTTTGTATCAAACGTAGACAACAGTCTGTGTTGTGTCATGGATGTCTGCTTCCAAAATTGAGCATAAGTGTTGTTGGTTAGCGTTTGATTTCTCTTCTTGATCAGGTCATATTTCTCAAAGATGCTCAATTTGATGCCTCCTTGTTTTGGTTGGTTGATTAATGAAGTATCTATCTGCTTCTTGGATGAAGAAGAAGGTGTGATCTACTGGTTGCTAGTGATAAGTGGTGACTGATCATTTTTCATAGTTGTATCGGATTGGGTTCCCTTTTCACTAGTCATGTCAGTTGTAGGAGTGGGTTTCGGCCTCTTGGTGTATAATTGGAAATATTTGGCCGAGACTTCGGTGACAGAAGGTGAAGAATCCTTCCTGGGCCTTTTCACCTTCGAAAACTGTGGCATGTTTGTTTGTGAGACAATAAGAGAAGGAGACTTATCTTCTGTCTCTTCCAGAGTGTTCTCCTCCCACTCCGTTTGATTTGTGAATTTCTCGATTTCGGGCTTGGGTGAACGAACACAGGAAATGTTTTTATTCTTTACCCTCATCTCTGAAATGATCTCGCAAGGGTCATATTGCCAAAGGAAAATAACGGCAAACTTCATTTCTTTCAGAAACATGTCTGCCTCTTCCTCGACGCCTCGGTTATTGTAGATAAAAGATCTTATTTGATCTTTAATTCTGAGTTGTTGTTTCTTCTTCAGAGACACAAAGTGTATGTCGTCTGAATTTATCATCTTTCTTTTGTATTCCAGGGAAAATATCCTCATGGGTAAATACTTGGGCAGCATGTATGGATCTAACTCGCATCCATATATCCTGATCTCAGTGTGATTTTGGTAAAGATACCAATCTCCAGTTTTTGCAAGGTCCAAGAGGTGTAAAATCCTCTGAATTTCCTCATTTATTCTTGGTTCTGGTCTGCCACTGAGAATGCTCACCACTGGGTGGTAAAATTGCTCAATGAACTATTTAAAACTGAACTCTATGGAATTTTGCCTGAGCAGCAAAGTCCAAGATGTCACCGCCTGCGGCTTCTCGTCCTTGTCCATTTTTTGCATCGAGAAAGAGAACCTATCTACCTGAAAGAAAACAAACATGTAATCCAATATGGAGGAGTACTAGAACATGCCCTCTGTGGTGAATTTTAAGAATTGCTCATGAATGTTGTCCGCTAAAAAGGTGTTGTAATTGAACTGAGTGGTGGGCGTTTCCTCAGTAGAGAAAATGGACAGAAAACCTAATATAGGTTCATCCACCCATTCGTCTGAAAAATAACCAAGAAGGCAATAGAGTGATGAGATAAATTGGTTTCCCTTTTCTGAGAACATGGAGGAAGGATACGGGGGATTTGATTTGGGAAGCTAAGCGTCATTTGGGAAGAACAATTCAAATATCTGGGCTCTTTGAGGAAAATATAATTTTTGGTATAACTCTGTTATGGTTTCAAGATTGAAAGTGGAGGCAGATTCAATTTTGGGTATCTACATCATCTGATCAATGGCCTCTAGGGTGATGAAGAACAAATTTTCTCCCGATGAAGAGACTATGGCTCTCCAGTTAGAAAGGTAGTGGGCCTCGCATTTGAGGGAAAATTCAGGGAAATGGTGGACCTGGGGGATAAGATATAGAGGAAGATTGGACTCCCGGAGCCTGATTTCATTGTTCTAATCTAAGAAGGTGTCTTTGAGCCATGACTGCAGCTCCGTGAAATCAACTTCACACCTTGTATCTGATATTAGATGATATTTTTTGGCCAATGGGATCTTGTCGAGGTCGATCGGAGGAGGGAGGAAAGGATTTTCCCTGGCCTCTACTTTCCTGGAATTTGGCACCATAGTTGTGAAGAATACCTGCAATGCAAACAAAAGTTAGTGGCAATGGTTGTGGTTGGGCTACTGATTGAAACGGAGAGGGGACAAGGAAACTTCTGGTGTGAGGATAAGAGAAATAATGGGTGAATGAAAGAGCAGGGCTATTTTTGGGTGAACGGATAATCATTGGGTGCGGGGATAGATCAACAAGCCTAACGGGAAAGTTAACCTGTAATAAATGGCCAATGGGTCATTGGGGAATTGAGAGGGAAGATGAAAAGTGGGTGATGAGTACTACCTGGTGATGTGCATGGTGTTGATTGGAGACCAGTAATGGTGAGGGGACTTGTGACGGGTGAAACAGGGGGGATGGACTAATAGAGTTATGAGATAGGACTCTTAGGGGAAGAAAGTGGAAGTGATGTCATGATACGGTGATGGTATGCCAGGAAATTGCAATAGATTCCTGCCATGTTAGAGTAGGGGGGCCACTAGAAAACCATTTCATTATGGACCCCCCCCCATCGTTAAAAAGAGAATGGTTGGGGAAGTCCAGAAAAACAATGTGATGCGTCCATCCAATAGATCTTTGGATCATGAGAGATGGTACTTCCTTTAATGAACTTCTGAACCCCCAAGTTAAAAGACAAAAGCGGTCGGTCTATGTCTCATCTGACCATGGATCAGGCATAGCCTCAGATCAAATATTCTTTCTTGTTACTCACCATTCCCCCCCCCCACCGTTAAAGGCAAAACGGTCAGGGGGGGTCTGTAATTATATCTCGGCCATGGATCAAGGCACCAACGCCTCAACCGTCCAAATATTCTTTCTTGTTACTCACCATTCCGGACCCCCACCCCCCCCCACCGTTAAAGGTAGAACGGTCTGGGGGGTCCAGAATCATATCTGAACCATTGATCTAAGCATCGGTGTCTCGGTCATCCATATATGCGCTCTCTTTAATCTTCCAGGGCAAAATCATTTCTGTAGTGGAGACTTAGGCTTGCGGCCTTTTTGTGGCTTTGCTCGGCTTTTCCTTCTTTTGACACCATGGGGGTCAGGTAACATACTTTCAAACTTCAAAGATATGAATTGACATAGATCATCATGCATGTTTTTTGAAATCAAGCCAACTAACCTATGCTCTAACCTAAGTTCTAACCTACTTCCCTATGACATTTAGCCTAGATTAAATTGTTGGACTAAGAAATTACTCTAACTAGGGGCTATTTGACCAAGATTAGGCAATTTGGTCAAATTTATTCTCTATCTGGCCTATTTACTTGACTAAGTTTAGACAGTTTAGCCAAGATTATTCATTAATCCTATCAACATCAATTTAAAAGGACTTGGCCATGCTTAGACTATATGGACCAAGCCATTGTTATTGCATGGGGATTCATTTAATTTCTTGTATGCCCTCTTTTATTCTTTTCTCATTTTCTTTTCTTTTCTTTCTTTTTCTTTTCTTTCTTTTTCTTTCTGCAGTGGTCTCTGCAAGTCAAAAACACTGAAGGGACAAAAAATACAATCAACAGTTGATCCTATAAATTATAGGGTTATAACAGTGACCTCTTGCAATCCCTTCATGTTCTTATGAAACTATCATATTTCTTTCATGCTCCAATATGCAGCGTCGTAGAATATCCTCTGCACCTAACTTATATAAATTTATTTTTATTGGTTGGTATTCTGCTACCTTCACTACTAGTTGCTTCTTTTGTACCACTGTGAAGTCTGATGGGGATAATCCTGTGCTAAAAAAATGAACTATTTATGCAAAATAGGCATCCACCATCTAAATTGCAAATAAGTACGCGTCGTGTAAACTATCATCCAAGTTGCCTACATCTTCTCTTGACAGTATGAACGACAAATGATCTGGTCCTGAGTTAAACTTTCCTAGTTTCACGATCACCTCAAAGTGATATTCCTATAACAATAAGAACCATATGCATAGTCTACCCCCCAACACTGGATTTTTCACTAGGTATCTCAGCGCAAAATGGTATGTATATATATTGAATTGAAATCCAAGTAGGTAATGTATGAACTT
This sequence comes from Picea sitchensis, assembly GCA_010110895.2. NCBI lineage: Eukaryota > Viridiplantae > Streptophyta > Pinopsida > Pinales > Pinaceae > Picea > Picea sitchensis. The sequence goes on along the minus strand of SNQJ01S0001143.1, from coordinate 173,437 downwards.
ATGCAAGGCGTACACCATCGCCAAACCTTCTCGTTCTATCGTTGTATAGTTCTTCTCTGTAGATCATAACTTCTTTCTAGTGAATGAAATTGGATGGTCTATCTCTCCTTCACCTGGTTGTGCCAAAATTGCTCCTAATTCTATTGACAATGCATCCACATGTACATGGAATTCTTTGCTCTAGTTAGGAAAAAATAGAATCGATGCGGTGACCATCTTTTATTTCAGTGTATCCAAACTCTTTTGACATTCGTCATTCCATTGATACTTCACTTCCTTCTTCAATAACTTATACATAGGGGTTGTGATCTATGCATATCCTTTGATGAACTTTCTATAATATCATGTATGACCCAATGTGGATTTCAATTATCACACTGAAGTTTGTGGTGGAAAATCAACAATCGAGACTATCTTTGCAAGGTCCATTATCAATCCTTGTTTACACACCACATGGCCCAAAACAATTCCAAAATGTGCACAAAAAAATACATTTATTCATATTCAATGAGATATGGTATTGCCTACACTTATCCAACATTAAGCGCAAAAGTTCAACATGATATTTCACTAGACTAAATATTGTCCAGTCATCTAAGTACACTTCTAATAACTTATGTTTAAACTCTTTGAATTCTACGACAATTACTTAGGAAAATATTATTGGTGCATTCTTGAAATCAAATGGCATAATTATGTACTATTAACAACCACATTCTTCTATAAAGGTCATCTTATATAGGTCTTCTTGCACAATCCTGATCTGGTGGTATCCTGAGAATCCATCCGTAAAAGAGTAAGCCTCTTGACCCCCTACATTCTCTAGTACTTCATCTGTAAAAGGTGTCGGAAAAGGGTCGTGTAAGCATGCATCGTTCAACTTCCTTAGATCTATGTATATATTGATTCATCATGTCTTATTATACTAGAATACCATTAGGCTGATCCATTCTGATTGTTGAATAGGTTCTATGGTTCTAACCTCTAACATTCTATCTATATCTGCTTTTACCTTCTGCTTATATTTCAGGTTCATTCTATAGGGTCTCTGCTTCACAGTTTTGGCATATAGTTTCAATGGAATCTTCATTTCTATTAATTCTCCAACAATTCCTTTCATCTCTGAGAATGTCACTGGAAACATATCCTGGTAGTTGCGAAGTAAGTCAGCAATGTTTTCAAATTGTTTCCTCACTCCAATAGTCTCCTATGTGGGAAAACTTAGGTTTCTCTTCTGTACCAATGTTCACTTTGCACGTTCTTAGGGGATTTGCATATATTTATGACTCAAGTTGTGTTCATTCTACTACTTGCTCCCCTTCAGTTTCTGGTATCTGCAAATTCCTTGGGTCTTCATCCTCCTAGTTTTATTCAACAACATTATAGAAATGCAAGACCTCTTCAATTGTTGCAGTAACCCTAGATGTACTATACACTGATCCTTCTGTCACAAAAATATTGGTTTTGAGAACCTGCAAGGCTGATTCAATTAACGGATTATTATTTTCAAAGTTGAATGTTACCGTGAAGTTCATGGTCAGCTCTTCCCAATCCCATGTCTCTCTATGCACTTCTAGTTCTAGGTGCCAATTCTTCAAAGTAGTGTCCAGAGTATTCACAAATAAGTGATTCCATTCTTGTTGAGGTACCAATATCCACTGCATAGTACACTTTGTAACATGATATGTTGGACAACTTAATCCATTATACTTTGGCATGATACTTTTATTCTTTGTCCCAAAATTGACTTGTAATAACATTTTTCACTGCTGCCAATCTCTTATTCCATCTTTGTGCGTAGCCCGCCATCTCGTTGAATTCGTTTTCAATGTGACATTTAAGGCCAAGAGTCTCTACTGATATGGAATATGAATTTCAAACTCATTGATAAAATATTTTATAGGTGTTAGTCCATTATACATTGGAGGTTTGACTATTTCATTCCCAATCCATCTCAATGCGCAGGTAATTTGAGCACACTTCCTTATCGACACTTCATGCAGTATTTGTTGCCAATTCTCCAAAGCCTCTTTTGAGTCTAGCGTGCATGAGTTGATACTCCTCCAACTAAGTATTCCTTTAGTTGTAGGATTCACGTAGTCATCCATCTGTGTAGTCATATTATACATATTGTCAAGTTATTTTCTCTTCGCAAGTTCTACATACCTTCTTCCTTCAGTGGGGTCTAACGGCAGAGTAACCTTCAAGTATTCTACTTATAATACCATATGTCTCTTATTTAGGTCAATGATTGTCTGATTATCAAATGCCCAATCAAGTCCTAACAATTTTGGATAAGGTGTACTTCCATCTACTATGTCGATCACTTCAAAATATGCTACACTATGCAACCCATCAATATTGACATTTACTTATGTTAACCTTATGAATGGAACGATCTTATGTTGGTTTGATAATATCAACTAGATCAGTGACTAAATCAGCTTCGGTTGGCCCATCATCTCCCAAGTCTATCTCGAGATAAAATTCACATTAGAGCCTAGATCCAAAATTATATTTTCCATTTCGTAAGCTCCTATCTGCGCATTGAGCCAGAACTCCCTATTTGTTCGCTTCTTACTATGCACCTGATTAATTTCTTTGTTTACTACAAGTTTCATTCCATGCAAACTACTCAATGCAGATTAATCTTTCATTAAATCTAAGCAACTTCTTAAAAATCTCTTCAAAGTACTTACATTATCAGTTTGTTTCTCTAAATAATCATAGACTAGAGGCATATGGTATATCGATGGTCTATAATACAATGGTTGCATAGTAAAAGTTGATGTTATCCAATCTACTCCCATCAAATCTTTTCTTCCTTGTTGGTAGGTCTCTTTCTCTTTCCTCGGGTCAAATAATGGTAATGGCTATGTTTCTTTCCTTACCCACTCGTGAATTCTATTCCCTTGATCCATCACATATGCTCTAGTTCTTGTTCCTTTGTGTGTAACTACTTGTATCTTAGTTTTCTCGTCGTGCACCTCTACTACTATCATATGTTTGTTCTATTTTTGGTTCTGGTGTTGGTTCTAGTTCCCTCTTTCCTGCCATTTTTATATCAGTTGAGGACAATCCCTTGTCGCATGATCCAATGCTCTGCAGTATGTGCATGTCGTGCATGGATTCGAGAAATCATGTGCTAAATGTCCCAGCTGATTACATTTATAACAAACGATTGGTTCTCTTCCTCCTCTACCAAATCCTCCTCGTCCCCGATCTTTGAAGCCTCCTTTTCCTCCTTGATTATAACTTCCTCTGGGAGTATTAAATTGTGGGGGTCCTCCTTTTGCCAGGACATTTTATTCTTGGATTATATAAGAATTTTCTTTATGCTCTCTCATTAAGTCCAATGAACAAAAATACTTCTCGTCGTGTCTGACGAACTTACAAAATTTGCAAAAACAATTCCTCCCAGTTCTCTGATATTTTTGCATCAACGAATAATTATAAGGGTGGTGACCCACCATCTTGCAAATTTCACACCACAATCCTAATGAATTTGGAGCTCCTGTATTCAAGTATTGTTGGAATGTTGGACACTCATATTTATGATGGCCCTCTATTTTACAGGTGATACACCAGAATCACTCACACTTTTATTTTCCTTTCATAGTTTCATGTAACTGAATAGTTAGTGCAACCAGTTGTGACTGGACTTGAGCCATCCCTGCATTATTATATCCTAGAGGGGACACTTCCGATTTCATAGAAATTTCCAAAGCTTTCGACTGTGTCTCAATCCTCTGTTGCGTCAAATGGCAATGTATATCTGACAATAAACCTACAATAAACCATTCTCGGTGTTGTTCATCTATAATATAGAATGTTAATTGGTATTTCAATATATTAAACCTTTGGTCAAAGTCCCATACTGATTCATTTACTATATTCTTAATTTCCTTCAACTTTGTAATGCATTGTGACTGTGACTTAGGCTTCTAGAATTCTTTCAAAAAGGATTGTATTACCTCTACCAATGTTCTCTTCTGGCCCGTAGGTGTAGTATTATAATATTTCATATACCATAATAGTGTGTAGTCTTTAAAGTTTGTTTCCAACTATGCAATATTAACATCATCATCCTGGACATTCTTTATAGTCCATATGGTGTCACAGATGAACGAATGTTGTTCAGGGTCTTCTAACTCGACCCCTTGAAAGAGAGGCATCCTAAGGGTGGGATCTACCCCCACCATTGGTTTCTGTGTGGTATGCATTCCTAATACCACTAGCTAATTCTGACTCGATGTACTACTTCCACTTCTTTTATTACTTCCACTACTTCCTCCACTAACAACAATTGACAAAACTTCTAATCTTACCTCAGCTCTTGGAAACGCACACAGGATCATGGGTTCGACACAGAGTCTGATCTCAGTGGGATCCTCTTCTACTAGACTGGTATGATGGATCTTTCCTCGATCTCATTGTGCTTATGTTCTCTCTTAGCCAGGGTCCTCCTATTATTCAATATGAATCTCTTACCATTGCACAATATTCTAATCTCTTCATATATCGCACACTCTTCTTCACTCGACATCCTCATCTTGTTTGTTCCTCATTCCTTCTTTTCATCCATATCTATGCTCAAATCATTCCCTATGCATCCCTCAGTTCCCCTATGTGCACAAAGGTGCTTAGCAATCAGATTCCATCATCATAACACTTTTGTCACACAATAACATCTTAATCCATGTAGATATTTACTTCAGGTATCTTCCACGTGGTCCTTTGAACAATTCTCTTTCAACAACACTGTACGACTGAGTACAATCTATGTAAAATTCAGTAACGTAACCTCCTAGCACACTATCCAACCAGTAATCAACTACATATGATGTCTTATTTCTTACTACATTAACCTTTTGAATCAATTCAAGAGTCCAATTCCTCAAAGTCATAGTTCGATATCTTTCAGTCTGTTCAATAAATATATGGATCCACTCTGCTAATACATTCAGGAAGTCAGCAAAGAAAATTTCATGTAAATATGTAAAAACAAACCTTTTTAACCATTCGTCTACGCTAATCCCTCGATTATGATTCTAGTCTACTGCAAAATTGATCAACTTAGTATTCCACCATTCTCCAATCTCCTCCTTAGTGGGCCTCCACATCTCCCTCATTCGTAGATCTTGGTCCCCACAATGGAACCATTTGTTGGCACACAGTGGGAAGACCCGGGGTTAATCATTAATAAACCAAAAAACCCCTTAGACATCGGCCCTTTCAGCATCACCTACAAGCAAGTGAACTCTCACCTGAGGCATATAGAGGGGTTGTAGGAACCAAGTTTCTGCAATGATGAGGGTAAGTGAGTCATTCAACATAACCATACTATGCGTTATCCATTCATCTATCGTGTGCACAGTTTATATTACTTAACCTTTAATTATCATTCAATATACCCTATGCGTGACATTATTCCACTTAACATTCATTTATTCATCATTAACATAAGGGTGCAGGATCATAACAACATATATGAGTGGCATATTTAGAATACTAAACATTTACCATCATTGTGCAGTAATAGTAAACATCATATGCATAAGAAACATAACACGCAAAAACAACACATCAAGACACAAGGTTTTAATTTAGTTCACCCCAAATTGGGCTACATCCACAACGAATGACTTCTTATTTTATTCATTTGAAATCTCCTTGCATCAACGCATTGTTCTTACAATAAGATATATCAATTGGCATTACCTAAACTTGCCTCAACCGTTCTACTGCATTGCAAGCCTAACTCCCAAAAACCTCAATCATCACTCAAAACACCCGACACTTAGCCAATTCTTTACTTAAACTCTCTCTCTCCAAAAACACCTCCTTTCTACCCAAAAGCCCATTATAATTTATATCTTTACAATAGGGCTAATGCCATTACAAAATGGTTACAAAGTGGACAAAATGTCCCAAAAATTCCTAACTAAATCCCATTTCTTCCACACTAACTCCTGATAATGCGCTAGTTGTTTTCCTTGCATGTTGCTAGTTTTCTAAAATGTCATGTGATCCACTTCTACGTGATTCCCAAAACTTATCCAAAATAACCTACTCCAACAACCACATGTCGTCACGTGATTAGTTAATAATTAAAGGGAAAGGGACTTAGGAAATATGTTAAGGAAGGGGGAGTGGGGAAATAGAGGACACCTATCATAGATAATGAGGACACCAATCCTCTCAGGAACCAACTTGTCACGGATAATGAGGATACCAATCCTTAGTAAGCTTCAACTCACCCTAGCACCACCCCTCCACCCTGAATTCCATTTAAAAAATATTCTTACAGAACTAGACCTTTCTCTACAAAAAATAATCTGATATGTCTCCAGTTCAGTTTCATTGAACAGTTACAGGTCCTTTTTCTTCTCTTTTAATCCACACATCAATCGAACAGAGCACATCCTTATTTATAATATTTTTTCTTGAGTTCCCCTTCCTGTATGTGGATGCATAATAGTTACATTATGGACATATTTTGATCATATCAAAGTCCTGTCAGTTACACTTATGTTTAAATAAATTATGTGGACACATGACAATTACATTGTGGACAATACTGACTAGATCAAAGTCGTTTCAAATACACTTATGTCTAAATAAATTATGTGGATGCTTGACAGTTATATTTTGGACAAATCTTGACCAGGTCAAAGTCCTAACAGTTATATGTGGACACGCTTTTGTCTAAACTAATAATATTTATTTTTTCAGTTATATCTGGACATTCTTTGACTAAATCAAATGGACCAAATCTTCCAACGAATAAGTTCTAGCTAATCCCCAAGAACAGAACTTAGTCTTATCAAAGCATCTCCTCATGAATGAAACAACAAGTCACATTTTGGTCTATAGAGCATCTACTATGTAGATAGAGTAAGATATCAAATCTCAAGTCACAAGTCTTCATCATGTCGCACTTGCCCTGCAGTGTGCTCACCCAGTCGCTCTATTCATCTCATCACATTCCACTCCATCGCTTGTCACACAGGATTTGTCTCATCACACTCTACTACGCCATTCTCCGCACTAGCTCAAGGTTCCCTACATATTTTCTTCTGAACAAACTTCCACACAATCCGTCGCAGTCCATTCTATCGCACTAGTTTCGTATCGACACACTCCACTACACCGTTCGTCACGTTGGTTCAAATAACCCTACAAATTTTCTTTTGTGCCATTGATCCTTCTCTTCTTCATTGATCCTTTCATCCTTTGATCCTTCTGCGCACTTCTGTTTTCATCCTTTCATGACTTCCTCTGTGTGTGCACCATACTTTGTGCCATACTTTAGGTGTCACTGATCCTATTTTGCACCATTGATCCTTTCATCATTCGATCCTTATGTGCACTTCTTATGTTTGTAATTGTAATATAACTGACCATGTCTATGACCACTTTGACATCAATGACAAAATATGTGCAACAAACTCCCCCTTTTTCATTGATGGAAGCCAAAAGAGTTGCCATCTCTATTCTGAAAGGTGACTACCCAAGAAATGGCCTTTATGTTGAGATACTCCCTTTCAATGTGCACAACTACAATTTTCTCCCCCTTTCAATGTGTGCAACTACATAATCACTATTCTAAACTACTCCCCCTTTCAATGTGCATCAACATCAGGATCCCCCTTTCAATGTGCATCAACATCAAGGTTTTGTTATTTCCCCCTTTGACAGCAATGACAAAGAGAGTTTTTGGATATTATTTCCTCCAGGCCTCGTTACACGCACAAAACCATCCTTAAACAGAAAACAATCGATAGCCATTGCAAACTTCAACTACGTGCATCTCCACAAAAGAAAAATTATCCCTAATACAACAACGAGTGGGGCACTTTTCGAAGCAATGAATTGTGTTCTTTACTGAAGAAAGGAATGCTAGATCACCCCTAACTTTTTTCTGAGATAATCAAAAGGTTCTCTAGGTAATGGATTGGTAAAAATATATGAAATCTTCTCTTTTTTGGGAACATACTCTAATTTGACCACCTAATCCTGAAATTGTTCTCTAAGAAAATGATCTTTGATTGGTATATTCTTAGTCTTAGAGTGTTGAACATGGTTTTTGGAGAGATTGATAGCACTGGTATTGTCGCACATGATGGAGATAGGTTGATTACAGTGAACTTGAATATCCTTGAGATTGTTTTTAATCCACAACACTTGAGTACAACAGGATGTTTCAACTATATATTTGGCTTCAGTTGTAGAGAGAGAAATGGAAGTTCGTTTCTTGTTGAGCCAAGATGTTAAACAATTGCCAAGAAAAAATGTGCCTCCACTAGTGTTTTATCTATCATCAATACTTCTTTCACAGTCTGCATCAATATAAGCTTTGAGAACGCGTCTTGTGTCTTTTGGATACCACAATCCACAATCAAAAATTCCTTGCAAGTATATAAATATTATTTTAACTGCAAGAACATGAGTTTCCTTAGGATTTTCTTGAAATTTTCCTACCAAACCAACTTCTTGTATGATGCTAGGCCTTGAAGCTGTGAGATAGAGTAAACTATATATCATAGACCTATACATGGTTTTATCTATTTCTAGAGCATCATCGTATTTTCCAAGTTTATAAATAGTAGGCATAGGAGTGCCCATTGGTGCGAAATTTCCCATGCGAAACTTCTTCAATATTTCCTTGAGATATTTACTTTGAGAAATGAAAATTATTCTTTTTGATTGATGAATCTATAAACCAAAAAATAAGGAGAGTTATCCTAACATGGACATCTTAAATTCTTGTTGCATTGCAGCTGCAAAATTCTTACTCATTAGTTCAATGTTACTACCAAAAATAATATCATCAACGTATACTAAAATAATTAACAAGTCATTACCTTCATCCTTGATGTATAAGTTGTTGTCAATTTTCCCTTTTTAAAACCTTGTTGGTGCAGATACGTGTCGAGTTTTTAATACCAAACTCTTGGAGCCTATTTTATCCCATACATGGCTTTCTTTAATTGGAAAACATAATCTTTTTTGTCAATCAACTGAAAACCCTCTAGTTTCTCCACATAAAATTCTTCCTCTAGGTCACCATTCAAAAAGTTTGATTTGACATCCATTTGATAAACTCTAAATTTCTGGTAGCATGCAAAAGCCAAAAACATCCTGACAGCTTCATATCTTGCAATAGGGGCAAAGGTTTCTTCAAAGTCCACTTCCTCTACTTGAGTAGACCCTTTTCATACTAGTTTGGCCTTGTTTTTGAATACCTGTCCATATTCATTCAACTTGTTTATATATACCCATTTGGTTCCAATTACATTCTTGTTTTTAGGTCTTGGAACAAGATCCGAAGTCTGATTTTTTTTCTATTTGATATAGTTCTTCATCCATGGATTTAACCCAATGATCATCTTGACTTGCTTGCACAAAGTTTTGTGGTTCACTCATGGATAACAATGAAAAATTTGCAGAGATAGATGTATTTATAAGTTTTCTTCTAGTTTGTAGACTTGCTTCCTTGTTTCCAAGAATCTGACTTTTTATATGATGTTTTTGAACATACCTTGATGGGTTCTTTGGTAGTGATGTCTCCACTCTCTCTTCTTCCTTGGAATCCTCTTGTTTTTTATACTCCGACATTCCATCTCCTTATGGTTCATTTATGATTGGTTCATCATATGAATTATCATGGTGTTGGTGTCTCTCTGTATGAAGTGGTCTCTCATCTACCTTTACATCTATACTTTCAACTATTTTGCGGAGTATTTTTTTGTAGCACTTGTATCCTTTACCTATGGAGGAGTATCCTAATAATATACCATCATCAACTCTAGAATCAAACTTACCTAAGTTGTCTTTGCTTCTTTTAATGTAGCATTTGCTTCCAATAAAATTGAAGTGTTTTATTGATGTTGGTATTCCATGCCATAGCTCATAAGGGGTTTTATCATGGTTCACTCTTATTTTCACTTTATTGAGAATGTTAACAATAGTTTGAAAAAATTCTCCCCAAAACGTTTTAGGTACTTATGATTCATCAAGCATAGCCCTGACCATTTATTGAACTGTTTTGTTCATCCTTTCTACTACTCCATTCTGCCGAGGGGGTCTAGAAATACAAAATTATCTCTTGATCCCATGATTTTCACAATAACTGTTGAATTCATCATATGTGAATTATCCTCCTCTATTTGATCCTATGCACTTTATTTTCAAATCCATTTCATTTTCTACCTGTTCTTTAAAGATTTTGAATTTTTCAAAAGCCTCAAATTTATGCTTCAACAATCCAACCCAAGTCATTCTGGTATAGTTATCAATCAACAAAATGAAATATATTTCACCTCGAGGTGATTATGTACTAGTAGGGCCATAGATATATGTATAGATCAACTCAAGAGTTTGATTGGTGGAGTGTTCTCTTTCCTTTAATTGAACTCTTGACTGCTTTCCAAAATGAAATGAATTACAGACAATATTCTCAGGTTTAGAAATTTTGGGCATATATCTTACAACATATTTTCTTCCTAGCTTAACAAGTTGATTAAAACTAAGATCGCCTATTGTTTTGTGCCAAAGCCAACTCTCATCAGTTTTACCAATGAAACATTTTTCCTTTCCTTCTTCTAGCACATACACATTTCCTGAAGTTTTCATTGCCTTGACAACAGTCTTTACTGTATTCACATCTATTACTTACATACTTTTGAATGAAAGAGAACATTGTGTCCTTGGTCACACATTTCACTTACACTCAAAAAGTTATGTTTTATACCAACTACATACAACACATTTTGTTCTTTGGTATTTCCCATCTTATCTTCATCTAATACAACAATTCCTTTTCCTCTAATTCTAGATGGAGAATTGTTTCCAAAAGTAACATTACCATCTTTTCCTTCAGTTAGTAATTTAAACTTACTCTTGTCTCCTATCATGTCCTTGGAGCAACCACTGTCAATATACCATTGATTTTCTTGATTTTTGGCATATAGAGCCAATCCACAATTTTCTTTGTTTTTATTTTTCTTCCTCCAAACCTTGGTAAAATATTCTTGTATGTATTGCTTATAGATAGGAAGCATATTGCTTCTTCATTCATTTTCCTTGTGTCCAAAATTATTGCATCTATGGCATTCGAGGTCATTTAGTAGAGGGGAGAATGAATTTTGATACATATCCATCTGAGGTTTATTGAATCTCATTCCTACATCCCTGTTATGTCTAAAAGTCCTGAAACTCACAAATTTATGTCCAAAGTTTCCACAAGAGAAACAATATCCATAGAAAAAAATTGGATGCCTTGGAATGAAAAACTTACTTGTAGGAATTGTTCTTTGTCTACTAGCTTAATAAGATTCATGCAATTGTTGATTACTTGCTTCATGTTTTTTTGCATAGTTGGGTTGATCCATTTATGACTACTTCTTCTTATCATATTTTGATTTGCTAGGTTGACTAGTGTTTCCCTTGAGAGAATTTACATAACTTGTAGGTTTCTCACTAGTTGACATGATGGTGCTTGATTCACCTTTGACAATTTTTAGAATTTCCTTATATCCTAGACCTGTCTTGTCATCCGGTTATCTCTGATTGTTGAGAGTGTTATCTAGAGTTTCAGATCCTTTTATGAATTTAATTTGAGTCTTGGAATTCTCTAGATAATTTCTTAAGGACACTATTTTTTCTTCTAGTTTGTCACAAATGTTCTCCTTTTCTTTTATCTGATTCACCAATATTTCTTCCCTTCTTTTGGCCTCTTCTAGATGAATTTTTAAGATGACTATTCACTAATATCATTGTATTTTTATTTATAAAACTATAATTGTTCTTTTCTTTTTCTATTTTTTTTTTTGAGTTGGAAAATTTCCTCCAAAGCACTAATGAGTTCTCCTTCCATGTCTACTACATCTTCACACGCTTACGTGTCTATTTTTTCTTTATCATATTTGAGTTTCTCCAAATCCATGAGAATTTTTTCATATTGAATTGTAATTGTATTATATTTTTCTTCTTCAATGTCTGAAGAGTTGATACTATCCTCTTTTGAATCAAAATTGTTCCTTTTAAAAGACTTTTTCTTTTCAAACTCCCTAGGTTTATCCTTTCTTTTTATTTCTTTTTCATTGGTGTTTCTTTCTTTGAAGGGACATTTAGATGCAAAATGACCAACTTTACTACAATGAAATCATTTGAATGGTAGCATACCTTTATACTTTTCGGAGCCCCTCTTTAGTTTCCTTACAAAGTTAGCTTCTTATTCATCTGAAAAGTGTTATGATGAATCATGATCTTGAGATGTTGACGATTTGACTGATGCCTTGAAGACTGTGTTCTTTAGATATGGTTGTTATTTCCTAGTCCTCATCTAATAAGTAGTTAGAATTCCATGGAGCATATCCATAGTTAGTTTATCTAGTTCATGCATTTCTTCTATAGCATAAACCTTTGCATCAAGTCTTGAGGGAAGAGATCTTGGTACCTTTTGAACAACTGTAGTTTCTTCAATCTTCTTACCTAGCCCTTTCACAGTGTTTACAATCTCATCTACTCTAAGAAATAAACCTACAATATTTTCATCTTCACTTATTCTTAGGATTTCAAATTTCGTTATGTGAGATTGAAGTTTGGCCAACTTTACTTTCTCGTATCCTTCATAACTATTTACCATTTTATCCCATATTTCATTTGTGGATTTCAACTACATTACTTTAACAAATTTTGTTTTTGCAATTCCACCTTGGATAAAATTCATAGCTCTTGAATTACTGTAGCAATTTGTATTACCCACTTCATCAGTAGGAGGGGTTGTTGGGATTTTATAACCATCTACCACATTCTTCCATACTTCCATACTAAGAGACATTAAGTAGGTTTTCATTCTAATTTTCCGAAATGCAAAATTTGTTCCATTGAATAGAGGAGGTCTAGTTGAATAATAAAAGCAATCTTGACTTGCCATACCTTTTGTGTGATATTCATTCTAGTTGTTAGGTTGTTACTGAAGGAAAATTTATCTAATACCAATTGCTATAACTTACAACAATACTGAGAGGTGATGGTTGTGGAGCTTGATTATCTTCCTGTTTCATAGGTCTTTGTTTTCAGCCATGTTTACACCCCATGAAGACTATACACCCCTCTACATAGGGGGGTTGTTAGGGGGCTTGTCCACCTGCAAGGTCTGGGGGGCTCATCCCCCCGGCTGGGGGATCTAGGGGAAAGTGGGCCCCCAAAGGAAAAATTGCCTGGTAAATGTGTATTTTAATTTCATAGTAAATACGGACCGTTCATTATAAGGTCACAGATATTACGGTAGAAGTTATGTTAGGGTTTTTTTCCCTAGAAATCAACCCTCTTTTATGAGGGAAATGTATTGTGGTTATGCATCATTATGAATATTGTATTCTGAGAGAGGATATTGTGAGAGAAAGAAGAGGAAGTTGCATCGTATGTGTTGTAGGTTGTATCCCTTCATTTGCTAGATAATAAAAGGAAGGACCTAGAAATTTCTCTAGTAGATGTAGCCCACACTGGGTGAACCATGTATATATGTGTCTCTATTGCATTGTGTATCTTTTGTGTTCTATTTCCGCATTTGTTTTTAGTTTATTTCTCTGTGATCTTGTTTTTATAACAACTAGTATTAGAGTGAAAGCTAACTCGCAGGAAAAGAGGGTTCCTGGTTCGAGAGGGAGCAATGGCGAAAGATGGAAAGTTTAGAGTCGAGAAATTTAACGACCAAAACTACCATTTATGGAAGATGTAGATGGAATATTATTTATATCAGAAGGATATAGTCCTACCATTGGGTGGAATAACAAAGAAGTCGACGACCATGAAGGATAAAGAATGGGAGGTTCTTGACAGAAAGGCACTAGGAATGCTAAGGTTGAGCATGGAAACGTCGGTGGCTTTCAATATTTCAAAAGAAAAGACAACGAAGGAGTTGATGGACGCATTGGCTAAACTGTATGAAAAAACCTTGGTGTCCAATAAGGTATTTCTAATGAAGAGATTATTTAATATGAAGATTTCAGAAGGTGTGTTGTGGATCATTTAAATGAATTTAATACGGTTACTAATCAGATAAGTTTTGTAAAAGTGGACTTTGATGATGAGGTCAGGGATCTTCTAATCTTGTTCTCATTGCCAAAAAGTTGGAACGGCTTGGTCATGTCCGTAAGTAACTATGTCTCTGGTTCAAACAATTTAAAATTTGATGATGTTGTTGGTGTTATCCTTAGCGAGGAAATGTGATGGAAAATCACGGCCGATACATCAGGTAACGTGTTAAACATGGAGAACAGGGGAAGACAAAAGGATAGAGGAAAGGGCCCAGGGAACCACGGGAATTCTAGGAAGGTCAGATCTAAATCCAAATTGGGAAAGATAGAATGTTGTAATTGTGGGAAGAAAGGACATTTGAAGAAAGACTACAGAGCTCCAAAGAAACAAAGAGATGGACAGTAGGAGAAAAATCAGGAAGCAAATGTAACATGTGATGTGTTACAAGATGCTTTGATTCCTTATGTAGATAATATTTTTGAGTCTTGGGTAGTAGATTCAAGGGCTTCATTTCATCCCAAAACCCATAGGAAAAAATTTCTAGATTATGTTCAAGGTGATTTTGGACAGGTTCATTTGGGTGATGATGCACCATGCAAAATTGTTGGAATGGGAAAGGTAAAAATAAAGAAAAGGAATGGAAAAAAGTGGTTGTTGAAAGAGGTAAGACATGTTCCAGATCTAAGGAAAAATATAATTTCAACAGGGAAGTTGGAAAATGAAGGTTGTATATCCATATTTACAGATAAGGTGTGGAAGGTCACCAAAGCATCATTGGTGATAGCAAAAGGAGAGAAGGTAGGTACATTGTATTTATGTACTGGTAATATTGACTCTTTTATCTCTTTAGCTTCTACAGGAGTGGATACAACACAGTGGAATAATAGGCTTGGACACATGAGTGAGAAGGGGATGTGGATACTTCACAAAATAAATTTGTTGCCAGATCTTAAACAAATTGATTTGGATTTCTGTGAGCATTGTGTTTATGGAAAACAAAAGAGAGTCGTATTTCTCAGAGTCGAAAAAGAAAAGAAGAGTGAAATGTTATAGCTTGTGCACACATATGTATGGGGACCAACTTAGTTATCATCTCTTGGTGTCTCTCGTTATCATGTTACTTGTATTGATGATGCAGCTAGAAAAACAAGGGTTTATTGCATTCGATAAAAATATGACTTTTTTTATACTTTTAAGAAATGGAAAGATTTGGTTGAGAATGAGACATAAAAAAGGTTGAAATGTCTCAGATCATATAATGGAGTTGAATATTATAGCAAAGAGTTTGATTATTAATGTTTATACCATTGGATTCGTAGAGAGAAGATAGTTTCAGGAGCACCACAAGAAAATAGTGTGTCAGAAAGGATGAACAGGACAATCATGGAGCATGCAAGGAGTATGAGATTGCATGATGGTTTTCCCTTACAGTTCTAGGTAGATGTTGTATATATTGTTGTACTTAATAAACAGAGGACCTTCAAGCTCTTTAGATGGTGGAATTCCAGAGGAGGCATGGATAGGTAAAAAGGTAAACTACTCTTTTTTGAAGACTTTCGATTGTGGAGCATTTGTCCATATTGATAAAGAAAATAGAACAAATCTTGAGGAAAAATCCAAGAAGTGTACCTTTATTGGATACGGTGTTAATGATTTTGGTTATCTCTTATGGGATTATGAAAATCACAAAATCATTAGGAGTAGAGATGTCATATTCAATGAGAAGGTCATGTACAAATATCAGTTGCAAGGAAAGAAACAAGAAAAAGAAAAACGAGAATACACAGTGCTTGATGAGATCACTGAAAAATAAACTCCAAAGGTACCAAAAAATCAAAATGTACAAAAACAAGAGAAAAAGGTACCTCAAACCCCTACAAATGTTGTTAGAAAATCTACCAGGTTAAGTAGACCCCCTGAACGATACTCTCATTCATTGTATTATTTATTGTTGGTTGATTTTATTGAACTAGAATTTTATGAAGAGACAATTCAGGTAGACACTAAAAATAAGTGGGAGCAAGCAATGAAAGAGGAAATGGATTCCCTGGTAAATAACCAGACTTGGGATTTGGTTCAGTTTCCTGCAGGGAAAATAGAATTGCAGAATAAATGGGTTTACAAGTTGAAGGAAGAAGATGGAGGAAAAAAGTGGTACAAGGATAGGCTTGTTGCAAATGGGTTTGCACAAAAAAAAGTTATATATTTTGATGAAATGTTTTCTCTTGTTGTTAAAATGACTTCAATTAGGACTATTTTAAGTCTTGTGGTGGTAGAAGATTTACATATTGAACATTTATATGTAAAAACACTTTTTCTCCATGGGGATTTGGAGAAGAGATTTATATGCAGGTTGTCGAAGAGCTTGTATGGCCTAAAGCAAGATCCAAGGAAGTGGTATTTAAAATTTGATAGGTTTATGACAGAACAAGGTTATAGTAGATGTCATTATGATCACTGTGTTTATTTTAAAAAACTATAAAATGGAAGCTATATTATCTTGCTATTTTATGTAGATGGCATGCTTGTTGCAGGGTCTAATATGCAGGATATAAATGTGCTCAAGAAGAAA
>SNQJ01S0001143.1:123488-144392 GCA_010110895.2 Picea sitchensis | reverse complement strand
CCTTCTAGTTGGTGCTAGAGAAACCAAGGAGTTGGTGCTTCCTTCTAGTGGGTGCAAGAGAATATAGAGAGTTGGTGCTCTCAGCAAGTAGAAGCTTGCAAAATTGAGGTTGTAGCCTCATTATGAGTTGGTGCTCATATGTATGATAATGTAAAGACTGTAACAATTACTTATCATATAAATACAAAGAGGTTTTTACCCTGTATGGGTTTCCTCGAGAAATGTTTGTCTCTGTGTTTCTCATATATGTGACTGATGTTGAATGTGCCATTGTTTATTTCCCTGAATTATTGTGATCATCATTGAGTGCCTTGTAAAGATTTTAAAAGAAGCATAATTGTTTAAGCACGGTAACAATTGATTCACCCCCCCCTCTTAGTTGTCCAACACCTAGCACCACCCTGCCACCTTGAATTCCATATAAATCAAATGGACCAAATAATCCAAAAAATAAGCTCCAGCTCATCTCTAGCAATAGAACTTAGTCTTATCAGAGAATCTCCTCATGAATGACGCAACAACTCACAGTATGGTCTATAGAGCATCTACTACGTAGATAGAATAAGATCCCAAAGCTTAAGTCACAAGTCTTCATCATGTCACACTTTCCTTGCAGTGCACTCGCCCAGTTGCTCTGTTCATCCTATTGCATTCCACCTTGTCGATTGTCACACAAGATTTGTTTCATTGCACTCTACTGTGCCATTCGTCGCACTGTCTCAAGGTTCCCTACATATTGTTTTCTGCGCAATATTCCACACAATTTGTCGCAGTTCATTCTGTTGAATTAGTTTCATCTCGGCACACTCCATTGCACCATTTGTTGCACTGGTTCAAATCACCCTGCATATTTTCTTCTATGCCATTGATCCTTTCTTCCTTCGATCCTTCTACGCACTGTTGTTTTCATCCTTTCATGACTTCCTATGTATGTGCACCATACTTTGTGCCATAGTTTATGCACCATTGATCCTTCCACACACTTCTTTTGTCTATTATTGTGTTATAAATGACCATTTTTATGACCACTTTGACATCAATGACAGTTATTGGACATAGTGTCATTGATGTCAAATAGTATAACAGTATGCAGAGTTCATGTCAAATAAATATATGCAAGTATCATTGATGTGTTGTCATTAATGTCAAACGGTATGACAGTATGCAAAGATTAAACTCAGGAGAGGTAGCTTGCAAATAATCATGTTCATTGAGATAGTTTTAAGGACTAGTCGAACAGAAGACATAACACGAGGTGCAGAGGAATTCACTCTAAATCTTAGAAGGGAAAGCGCATTACAGAAACATGATCAGATCAAGTCATGATTGTTGGATACACAAGCGCCAGATCAAGGGTAGGGATTGATTGCAAAGTGTGAAGGGAGAATTAAAATACACTCTATTTCCAATCCAATAATTAGTCTAGATCATCAGATCTCATCGACTCAAATATAGACGACTCTGGTTGATCCACCAACAATCGCACAACTTCAAATTGCGGAGTGCGAAGGGAGAATTAAACTACACGTTATTTTCAATCCTGCAATTAGTCTAGACCGTCAGATCTCATCGATTCAAAGATCAATGACTGTGGTTAATCCACCAACAATCGCACAAATTCAATAGCGGAGTTTGGGTGATGGACTAAACCACACACAAGTTATGATTATGCAATCCACATCAACCGTAGGATCAGAATAGTGGTCAAACTTCAACGCTGACCACTTCGGGAGAAAAGGGTTGAGAACAAGTAAGATCACCTAAAGGCCGAAGTCCCGAAGTAAATGAGGACCATATGATCGAAAGAACACTTCGGGAGATATCAGGACCATCAGATCATGTTTAGTGGAAGGACAAAGTAAGCCACAAATGTCTCGAAGTAGACGCAAGTCGTCTGATCTGAGGAAACACTTTGGGAGACATCCCAACCATCGGATCGAGGAAAGTAGAAGGATAGGATAAGCAAGGCCAAAGGCCCGAGATCCCGAATAGTCAAATTCCTGGCAGTCATTGGATCGTGTTAATCCTTTTTGGGTTAAATAATGACCATTATATGAAGTCAAGTTACTCAAGGTTTACACTTCGGGGAATCTCACTTCGCGATACTTAGGAAGTAGAGAAATCGAATTACCTGAAGTCCCGAAGGCCGAAGTCCCAAAGTGGACATGATTCGTTTGATCTGAGGAACACTTCGAGAAGTATCCTGACCATTAGATCCAAGAGAAGAACATGTGCCACATAAGGAGATCTACATCAGCAAGGACACGTGGGGTAATTAGATAAAGACAAGTGTCAAAGTACAATTGGCATTTCAGGTATGTGTGAGTCATGAATCTAAGTGACATGTGGTAGCCACTCAGTCAGTGCCACATCAACAAGTGATGTCAACAAGTTACGTCACTCCGAGAGTTTTACTTCGTGAGTTTCACCATCAGCAAATGCTCGAAGTTGTGAAATGAATGAGAACCGTCCATTCAATTTTTTATCAAGTATCGATCGATGTTTACTTGAAAGGCCTCTGATAAGCGTGGATCATACATCTAAATGGAGGATTGGATATTGATCGTTCGATCTGTTTCGGAGAAATCTTATTCGGGAGATTTGAAAGGTTGAAAAGGCCTGAAGTCCAGAAGGACGAAGTACCAAAGAATATGGTCCTAGAACTGGACATATGGGGGATAAAAGGAAAAGGGTGAAAGAAGAAGGCAATGCTTAATAATAAGCCTGTGGTTCTGTGCCTGTGGTCACATATAAATGGGTTGAAGGAAGCACCTCTACAGAACTTGGTTTCTGCAAATATTTGTAGAAATATGGAATCGAGTTAAAAAGGGGGGAAGTGATGCATACATGTGATCGATTTACGAAAAGCACTCTCACTAAATTAAAATAATTAACAATAAAAGTTTGAATAATAAAAGTGATTATTGTTAATGTTAAAATGAAGAGGTGTGATGGTCCAAACAAAGGGACACAATGTTTTATATATCACACCAGTTGGAAGAGTATATAAATGAGAAGGAGTGATGAGAAGAAGGTGTCTCTGCAATCCAGATAAGAAGATCAAAACAGAAGCAAAGTCCAAGAAGAAGAATTGATGGTTCTTATAAAGTGAGGGTGGAAGGGAGGAGATGGAAGGATTCATATCCTTACTAAGAAAATTGTAAAAGATAAGGGAGTTATAGCTTCCAAGGGTTGGTGCCCTAAATACAAGGGAGTTGGTGCTTCCTAGGGTTGGTTCCCTAAATACAAGGGAGTTGGTGCTTCCTAGGGTTGGTGCCCTGAAGAAGGGGATCTGTGTCTCCTACAATTGTTTCTCTAAAGAGGATTGGTGTCCTTCATTATTATTTATAAACTTTTTAATTGATGTTAAATATATTTATATAATTGATTTTCCATACAATTCATTGTTGATTCATTGTGGTAATCAATAAAATATAAAAAGTAACTGCTAATTGAAAAAAAGGGTAATACTGATTCACCCCCCCCCCTCTGATTATTCCAACAACAACATATGTGCAACACAAACGTTTCATCAAATGAAGTTTCCAACACATCCCAACTGGTAATGGTCCCAAGTGGAAATGAATAGAATAATTCATGAGCATTCTCATGCATAGTTTGCGCAAATAATAGACATGTGGCATTTTCCTTAGAGAGATTGAAAATATCACATGTTCTTTTGAATCTAAACAAGTGCTACTCTGCATCCTCCTAAGTATTCCCAAATAATATTGAAAATATTTCAATAGAAATATCTGGAATTTGAAAAACTACTTCTGGAAGATTTAAAGGGTTTCTTCGCAGTCGTCTCCTTCTTTGGGTTCTCCTTCCTTTTGTTGCATATTTTAAATCCATTGATGGTATTGGTGGAGAAGTTAAACGATAATCATGACATGAACAAGGTTCTTTGGTGGATCCGCCATGAATATTTTCTTGAGATTCTTGAATATTTCCAATGGAGTTTCCAGGGCATTTAAGAGTTCTTTCAATGGAATTGTCAGGGAGTTCATCCTCCTGAATCTTTGATGGTTCTTGGGTTTTTTTTATGTCATTTGAATATCTATGAATTATATTTTTATAAAACTCGTGCATATATAACAAGAAACAATCTTATTTGAATCTTATTTTTGAAATTTTAAACCATGGAGACTCTGGTTCCTCAATCAAATCTGAAACAAATCCTCAGATGTATTGAAAATAAATCGCTCCCTAGTATGGTCGCAAAAAATGTTGATGTTTAGATTGGTTAAGATCCAAACAACAACCTCACAAAGATATGAATCCCCCTGCATTTTTATAGAGGTGGTACTCCTCTTTCATAATCTGAAAGATATATATTGATGCTCTTGGATTGGGGAGAATGCAGGAGAACAAACCCCAAATCTTTATTGCTTTAATTTTGTATATGGAATGGTTCTTGATAACCATATTTATTCTTGAATGGACCAATCAGATTCTTAATAATTAATATACGAAAAAAGGCTTCAACATCAAAATAGATATATTATCAGCTTCATTATTACAACCCTCTAAATCACATGCAAGTAGAGGATACATCCATATCTTATCACAAGAAAAAGGATGAAGTGGTTTTGATCATTTCTGAGAAATTTAAATGAGTTATGCATTCAAAACTGAAAAGAATTTGATGGCAATACTTCAAAAATATCATTCTCAGAGATCCCAAGATCTAAGAAATCATTACAATAATACCCCGAAGTAGTCCTCTATGGAGTTTTATTCATAAAAGATATTCAAGAATAGAAAACATTTCAACAAACCAATTGACTAAGTGCTCAGAAATGAAGTTTTCCGAATGAAAGATCTAAACCTCCATGAATCAATCAAACAATCATGTCTTACATTTATCAGTCACACATATGGTTGTAAAACGATCCATGATATTTTTAAGGGAAATATTCTTGGATGAATACAATAAAGGCACTCAAAACTTAACCTTATGCTCAGTTTAGAAATACGAGCATAAAGCCTTGAGAAAATGGTGTAGAAGAAGGAGGAGAAGAATGGAGATCTTTATTTTCTAATTAGAGACTTGGCTACATGTTGATGGTTGGAACTTTTCTATTTTTATCTTATGATTTCCCTCCTACCCTTTCTTTGATGGTACTCTGTCTCTTTTAAAAATATGCTTCCAATGTTTCTTGAAGTAGTTAGGGTTGTTGATCTTTCTAAGAACTTTCACACGCTTTTATTCTTGGAATAACCACTTTAATTAGTGCTTCATATAAATCTCATAAATGACCTTAAGTCATTGGAATTAGTTTCTTGAAGTGGGCCCCATTTTGTCTTCAATAAAAGTTTTTAATAAAAAAAATATTTTGAAATTTTTTAATTGACTGTCTTTTTTAAAATTGGATTGTATTTTAATTTTCTGAGCAAGATATTTGACCTTTCATCCATGGGAACCATTCTATATGCAATATTCATCATCCTCTATTTCCAACGAGTTCTCCTGAGCGATATTTGGAGTTCTATATCTCAAGATATAAGCTCGAGAAGTTGAGGTTGCAAGCAAATTTATCAGCAAACCATAAAAAAAAAACATAGTTGATTGTTATTTTAATTTATGAAATAATTATGGCCAATTTCATCCCTTAAAACCTATTTCATCATCTTCCTAGTTGAATTACCTTTCCAACGAGGTATAGTTTTTCCAAAACTGACTCTCGTATCTCGAGTTATGACCTTTAGAAAATCGTTGCTCAACAGTTGTCCATCCAATTTCGTGGGTTAATCTTGGCCCTCCATTAAAATTCTTCTTTTTAAAAATCCAATCCCACATGAATTGTGGTAATTTAGATTATAATGTTTATATAGTAAATATCACAATGTATTTTATGTGGAACAAAAGGATACTATGGATACTATGGACACTTGAGCCTTAGTAAAATTCATGAATTAATAAATATTTTGATGGCCCATTCAACATCCACTAAGTGCCCAGTCAACGCCCAATAAGCATCCTAGTCAGTGCCATGTGTCATAGTGTTATTGGATACCACAAGTTTCCACGTGTCATAAAATCATTGGTTGACATGTGCCATTGCATGATAGGATTACACATGTCTTGGTGTGATTAGTTGTTTGAAACAAAGCCTCAAACGTCTTGAAACTAAATTGTTCCCCAGTATGGTCACCAAAAATGTTGATGTTTAGATTGGTTAAGATCCAAACAACAACTTCACGAGGATATGAATCCCCCTGCATTTTTATAGAGGTGGTACTCCTCTTTCATAATATGAAATATATATCTTGATGCTCTTGGATTGGGGAGAATACTAGACAACAAACCCCTAACCTTTATTGCTTTATTTTTGTATATGGAATGGTTCATGATAACTAGATTTCTTCTTGAATGGACCAATTGTCTTCTTAACAATTAAAAAATGAAGAAAGGGTTCAACATCAAATATATATATATATATATATATATATTCTTAGCCTCATTATTACAACCCTCTAAATCACATTCAAGTAGAGGATACATCCATATATTTTCACAAGAAAAAGGATGAAGTGGTTTTGATCATTTCAAAGAACTTTAAATGAGTTATGCATTCAAAACTGAAATTAATTTGATGGGAATACTTCAAAAATCTCATGCTCAAATATCCCAAGATTTGATAAATCATTACAGTAATACCCCAAAGTAGTCTTCTGTGGAGTTTTATTCATAAAAGATATTCAATAGTAGAAAACATCTCAACAAACCAATTAACTAAGTGCTTAGAAATGAAGTTTTTCAAATGCAATATATAAACCTCCATGAATCATTTAGACAATATTGAATTACATTTATCAATCACACATATGGCTATAATCTACCTCATGATCTTTTTTTCTTTTTTTTTTATAAGTAAGAGTTTGTATTAAATATAAGAGTCCTTCTCAGAACCAGGATCCAGAGTACATTAACAGAGTTATTCGGTTGTAATTACTGAACTACTCCGTGAGGAGAAACCAGTTCAGCCAACCGTATATAGCAAGTAGCAAAAAAATTTCTAACAGTGCTATAGAAAGCTAGATTTTTAACTACCATGAGAGCCACTAGAACTAAAGTATGGGACAAGTATAGTATAATCTGGAACATACTCGGGCAAGATGCCAGGCCAGGTTTCCTCAATGACAGGTGTCCCGCCGGTCCATTGCATGTCTGTAGCGCCGTAGCTCTTGTCTTCGGGCACTTGGATGCTGTTGTCCCTCGTTTCTACTGCCGCTGCCAAAACTGCAATGTCGTCTCCTCCTTCAGTGCTTGCCAAAGTCGCCTTCTGCGCGAGAGCACTCATGGCCCCTGGATTGCCTGCCTTCCCCTCGGATGGCATACTTTCTTCTGTGGAAGCGTGTTGCTGACTGCTCGCCTGACCACTGGATTTCTCGGAAGCATCACGAGAGTACTCAGGAGCGGCTGGAAGGGGAGTGGCTAGGAGCTGAAGGAGGACAGAGAGGCGTCCCTCCATCTGTTGGACCCGGAACTGGAGATCACTCACCCCCTCACGGAGCTCGAAAACTAAGTCATGGAGAATGGCGGAGTGTTCACGTGGCAGACTGGGAGAAGGCGTCTTTAAATTGTGACGAGGTCGACTGTGGCGTGAGGCCGGAGGAGAGGAGGAGTGCTTGACCCGTGGAGAAGGCCGTGCTGGTGTCCAAGAGGTGTCAACAACAACCATGGTATCCAGACCTGGAGTGGAAGAACCAGAGGGCGAGGAGGATGTGCGGGGGCGTCGTGGGTGCCATGGAGAGCCCCGACGTGGACGCATGCGGTGGCGAGGCATGGCGAGGCTCGGCTTCTGCAGAGGATCTGCAGAGCCAAGATGTAAGAAGAAAACTGCCCGAAAAACCATGAAAAACGCAGAGCCGAAATCAAAGCCACAACACCAAATGAGACTGTCGAATGGGTTCTGCATGGCACTATGCATAGAGGCGGTCGAGAGGAGTGGAATTAATGCCTCTGCCATCAACTTTGAATGCGAGTTAAAGCCTGGGGGTGGTGGCTGCGTGGGGAACGAGCCGAGCACATGGCTCCGTGCTCCGCTGGCATCCCCCTTCACCCACATCTTGCCAAGTGGCCCGCAATACCACCCCATCCGGGGGACCTCATGATCTTTTTAAGAGAAACAGTCTTGGAAGAATACAAGAAAGATACTCAAAACTCAACCTGATGCCCAGTTCAGAAATACGAGCATAAAGCCTTGAGAAAATGTTGTAGACAAAGAAGGAGGAGAACAATAAAGATCTATGTTTTATGATTAGAGATGTGGATGCATGATGATGGCTGGAACTTTTCTATTCTGGTCTTCTGATTTCCTTCCAACCCTTTCTTTGATGGTACTCTCTCTCTCTTTTAAAAATATGCTTCCAATGTTTCTTGAAGTAGTTACGATTTTTTGTCTTTCTAAGAACTTCCACACACTTTTATTCTTGGAATAACCACTTTAATTAGTGCTTCATTGAACTCTCATAAATGAAATTAAGTCATTGGAATTAGTGCCTTGTAGTGGGGCCCATTTTGTCTTCAATAAAAAAATTATTTCGAAAAATTTTAATTGATCGCCATTTTTAAAAGTGGTCTCTAATTTAATTTTTTTGAGCAATATATTTGACCTTTCATCCATGGGAACCATTCTATATGCAATATTCATCATCCCATATTTCCAACAAGTCCTCCTGAATGAGATTCGGAGTTTTGTATCTCAAGATATAAGCTCGGGAAGTTGAGGTTGCAAGAAGATTTATCAGTTGATCTGAAAAGATCTTTTAATGATAATGGTTGAGTTTTAAAACATGTGTTAAATTATCATTCAAAAACTTAAATTAGTAAGGAGGTTTTAATGAAAGAATGTTGCATCCATGTTAAACAATACAGAATAGAAAATAGACATAAGGAACATCAAACCATAACACTAAGCTTGATAATGGAGTTAGGCAAGGTTGTCTACGTCTTTGGGCCTTTGTCTCAGTGGGGGAGGCATATTTATTAATTATTCAATGCTCTAAAAGTACATCGAAAATAAACTAGATCTATGACTGGCTCAGCTATGTTCCTCTCTGCCTCAGAAACCCAATACAATAGACGACACTGAAAAATATTGAGTGTAGCTCCCGGAATAAGCCTCCAAAGTTTTGCTAATTCGTTGACTTCTTTGCATAAAAGTTTATGTTCTGCATATTCAACCATCAATCTGGCCCCTGGTCGAATGGTAAATATTTTGGTTAAAAAAGAAAGAGTTTGAGTGGTCAAATCTCAACCACCCTCAACTCTTGGCATAAAATATGCATATTAGAATCTTTTTAATATGGTTAAAAATAACCCTTATACAAAGCTTCGACCCGCTTTTCATATAGTTTGAATCTCTCACTTTATGGGATTTGACCTACTTAGCATAACATAATCATATATGTTTTATTTAAACCATATAATTACATCCAAAACACTTTTATAGTTCATTTCCATTATGGGTAATAAAATATGAGTTTGGGAATTGAAATATGGTTAAAATATTCCTTGGGATTTGATGCTTTTAATAAAGGATAAAATATATGGTTTGGCATAAAGTAGGGGATTCGTGCCCTTTTTAATGGGTTACCACTAACCATACAATATCCACTTTATAATATATTAGTGGCTTATCTCATGGAATTAATTTTAAAGTTGTTTTGATTTTTTTTAAATCCATATAATATGGTTTAAAAACCATTTAATATAATGTGGCAATGTGGCATGACACTTTGAGTTAGTAAATATTAAATTGTTAATAAATATAACATTGTTGCATCACATTAACACAATCACTTTATAATATATTAGTGGCTTATCTCATAGAATTAATTTTAAAGTTGTTTTGATTTTTTTAAATCCATATAATATGGTTTAAAAACCATTTAATATAATGTGGCAATGTGGCATGACACTTTGAGTTAGTAAATATTAAATTGTTAATAAATATAACATTGTTGCATCACATTAACACAATCATCTATCCAGTGACCATCCACTCGAACATGTACTCTAATATTGTCATGTCATTCTTTGACCAGTTTGACTTTGGTTTGTTTTGGAGAAGACCAAATTTTTCAACTGCCAAAACTTTCTCATACAATGTTTGTTTTTTGATCTGTTTGTGCCACCAGAAATCTTACGATGAGCACTTCGTCATCATGTCATTTTCTTAAGCATTTGATAAATTTGATTTTTGAGCCTTTGTGGATCCATTTTGGATCATTCCTCCCCACTAAGACCTTTTGGTCCTCCAAAAGGGTACTAACCAGTCATCAAGTGCGGGATAGGCCACCCCACTTGTTCTCTGTCTTTAAAATGTGTCCTGTGCACCTGTCTCATCAAGATAAATTGTAAAACAACCATGATAACTGACAGCATATTGTTAGCCACTTGTACTCTGTCACATCTTACTCAAGCCACTATCATCCATGTTGACAACATTACTAATGATAACATCAAAAATATGATTGCAATTGAGCCAATATGTTTATAATACTTGCACGACATTAGCTTGTCTTGAAGCAAAATATGATTGAAATTTCATTCTACAATCATCTCATGTTCTTGCTTAAGATCAATTACTTGATTTGGCACAATTATAGGTGTGTTGCTTTCATGAGTTGCCTTCCTTAATTGTTCCATTGTTTGAAGAGATTGATTTTCTTTTAAGTGATGAGCATGTACAACATATTCTTTTCCTTCTTTGATTAAGTGATATTGATTTTGTTCGCTTTAGAAGATTGCTTTACGATCATACAAATAAGGACTTCCTAAGACCATTCCACATTCATTGAGTGGCACTACATCACATGTTACCTCATCCACAAACTTAGATGAAATTGAAAACTTTAATGTGCATTGTTTTTTTATGTGCAATTTATGATTGTTGCTTATTCATTTAAGTGAGTGAGGCTTATGATGCATCTGAGTGTTTAATCCAAATTCTTTAACCACTTCCTCTGAAATCAAGTTAGATTGAGATCCACTATATATCAATGTGTTGACCTTAGTATGCCTCATAATGACCCTTAAGTGAAACAATTTACTTCTAGAATCAAATCCATCAACAATTTTACCTGTCAAACCAATCGTTGAGATTTTAGATTCATCACCTGAATATGATCCCAAGTCTATAGGTTATGTTGTTGCTGCAACTGTTTTCCTCCCTTTCCTTTATTTGAACCACTTCGGTCTCTTCTCGGGATGCAATTGCCAGCAATGATCCTCATCATGCCCTTCTTTCTTGCAATGCTTGCAAGAAGGCTTATCTTCCTTTCTTTCCACTGAATTTACCTTCTTGCCATTCCATTTCCTTTTGTGCTCTTTTCTTGAAGATGATTCCCCTGATACACCAACTCTTGTTTTCCCTGCCTCAATGTATGTTGCTTGAACAGAAACCTCATCAAGATTAGTAGGTCCAAACATAAATACAGTGTTACAAATATGTGCAGGTAAACCTCCTATATACTTCATAAGATTTTCTTGGGTATGTAATGGAATATCTAACATCAATGCCATTTTACAAAATCCATCTATGTATTCTTTCACTGTTTGTCCTTTTCTTAATTTAAGACCTTGTCATTCAATTAAATCTTTCTCTTTATAACCCAAAGGATAGAATTTTTTTCTAAGTGCAGAAACAAAAACTTACCATGATGGAAATACATTACCCACTTGTTTCGTGCCATTTTGCAACTTGCTTTGCCACCAGATGAGTGTGGTGTTTGCAAGTCGAAGCGATGCCAACTTGATTTGAGTGGCCTCATCCTTGATTTGTTGCACACTGCAATAAACCTCCATATGTATGACCCAGTTATCAAGCCTCTCTGCATTGAATTCACCATCATACATAAGTAATTCAAATTTCACATCAAGCTTAAGTAAAGGCATTTCATTTTTATGTTTATGGGAATTTTTTCTTGCAGTGGATTTGGAACTTGAACTTGAATATGAAGAAGTTGATGGAGAAGAAGGATGTGAAGGAGGAGTTTGAGGAGTATCCTCTCCTTCTTCACCTTTTACCTTTGAAGATTCACCTAGAATCGGTCTCTTTAGCTCTAAGTAATCATCATATAGAACCTTCACCATCTCTGACATGGCAAAGAAAGTCTTTCGAAACTCTTTCTCCTCATGAGAAAGTCCCTCATCCAATGCCATCTTCTCCCTTTGAGGAGTTTTGTTTCTCGATCCAATATCAGGATTCTCTTCAACAAGATCTCATTCACCACGATTCAGAATTTCCCTGGTAAGCATGCAAACTCAAAAACCAACCATCAACTAGCTCTGATACCACTTGATTTGAAAAGATCTTTTAACGACAATGGTTGAGTTTTAAAACATGTGTAAAATTACTATTCAAAAACTTAAATGAGTAAGGATGTTTTAATGAAAGAATGTTGCAGCCATGTTAAACAATACAGAACAGAAAATATACATAAGGAACAACAAACCATAATACCAAGCTTGATAACGGAGTTCGGCAAGGTTGTCTACATCTTCGAGCCTTTGTCTCAGTGGGGGAGGATTCTTTATTAATTCTTCAATGCTCGAAAAGTACATCAAAGTTACATAAACTAGATCTCTAACTGGCTCAGTTATGTTCTTCTCTGCCTCAAAAACCCAATGCAATAGACGACAATGAAAATTGTTGAGTGTAGCTCCGGGAATAAGCCTCCAAAGTTTTACTAGTTTGTTGGCTTCTCTGCATAAAAGTTTATGTTCTGCATATTCAAGCATCAATCTAGCCCCTTGTCGAATGGTAAATCTCTTGGTTAAAAAGAAAGAGGTCGAGTGGTCAAATCTCAACCACCCTCGACTCTTGGCATAAAATCTCCATAAAGTATGAATCTTCTTAATATGGTTACAAATAACCCTTATCCAAAGCTTCGACCCACTTTTCATATAACTTGAATCTCTCACTTCATGGGATTTGGCCCACTTGGCATAACATAACCATATATGGTTTATTTAAACCATATAATTATATCCAAAACACTTTTATAATTCATTTCCATTATGGGTAATAAAATATGAGTTTGGGAATTGAAATATGGTTAAAATATTCCTTGGGATTTGATGCTTTTAATAAGGGATAAAATATATGGTTTGGCATAAAGTAGGGGATTCATGTCGGTTACCACTAACCATATAATATCCACTTTATAATATATTTGTGGCTTATCTCGGGGAATTAATTTCTTAGAATAAAGTTTTTTTATTTTTTTTAAATCCATATAATATGGTTTAAAAACCCTTTAATATAATGTGGAAATGTGGCCTGACACTTTAAGTTAGTATCTTTTTATGTCACAAAATATTAAATTGTTAATAAATATAGCATTGCCACATCACATTAACACAATCACTTGCCCAGTCACCATCTATTGGTACATGTACTCTAATACTTCCACGTCATCCTTTGATCAATTTGACTTTTTTTTTTGCTGGAGAAGATTAAATTTTTCAACAGCCAAAACTTTTTTATACAACGTTCATTTTTCGATCCGTTTGCGTCGTCGGAAATCTTGTGACGAGCATTTCACCATCGTGTCATTTTCTTGAGCATTTGAGAAATTTGATTTTTGAGCCTTTGTGGATCCATTTTGGATCATTCCTCCCCACTAATACCTTTTGGTCCTCCAAAAGGGTACTAACCAGTCATCAAGTGCGGGATATGCCACCCCATTTGTTCTCTATCTTTAAACTTTGTCATGTGCACCTGTCTCATCAAGATCAACTGTAAAACAACCATGATAACTAACAACATATTGTTAGCCACTTGTACTCTGTCACATCTTATTCAAGCCACTACAATCCATGTTGACAACATTACTAATGATAACATCAATATGTTTATAATACTTGCACGACATTATCTTGTCTTGAAGTAAAGTATGATTGAACTTCCATTCTAAAATCATCTCATGTTCTTGCTTAAGATCAATTACTTGATTTGGCACAATTATAGGTGTGTTGCTCGCATGAACTGCCTTCCTTAATTGTTCCATTGTTTGAAGAGATTGATTTGATTTTAAGTGATGAGCATGTACAACATATTCTTTGCCTTCTTTGATTAAGTGATATTGATCATGTTCCATGTAGAATATTTATTTACGATCATACAAATAAGTTATGCCTAAGACCATTCCACATTCATTGAGTGGCACCACATCACATGTTACCTCATCCACAAACTTAGATGAAATTGCAAACTTTAATGCGCATTTCTTTGTTATGTGCAATTTATGATTGTTTCTTATCCATTTAAGTGAGTAAGGCTTATGATGCATCTGAGTGTTTAACCCCAATTGTTTAACCACTTCCTCTGAAATCAAGTTAGATTGAGATCCACTATCTATCAATGTGACACCCTTAGTATTCCTCATAATGACCCTTAAGTGAAACAATTTACTTCCAGAATCAAATCCATCACCAATTTTACCTGTCAAACCAACCACTGAGATTTTAGATTCATCACCCAAATCCGATCCCAAGTTTGTAGGTCGTGTTGTTGCTGCAATTGTTTGCCTCCCTTTCTTTTCTTTGAACCACTTCAGTCTCTTCTCGGGATGCAATTTCCAACAATGGTCCTCATAATGCCCTTCTTTTTTGCAATGCTTGCAAAAGGGCTTCTCTTCCTTTCTTGCCACTGAATTTTCCTTCTTGCCATTCCATTTCCTTTTGTCCTCTTTTCTTGAAGATGATTCCCCTGATACACCAACTCATGTTTCCTTGTCTCAATGTATGTTGCTTGAACAGAAACCTCATCAAGATTAGTAGGTTCAAACATAAATACAATGTTACAAATATGTGCAAGTAAACCTCATATATACTTCATAAGAGTTTCTTGGGTATGTAATGGAATATCTAACATCAATACCCTTTTACGAAATCCATCTGTGTATTCTTGCATTGTTTGCCCTTTTCTTAGTTTAAGACCTTGCCATTCAATTAAAGCCTTCTCTTTATAACCCAAATCATAGAATTGTTTTCTAAGTGCAGAAACAAAAATTTGACATGATGGAAATACATTACCCACTTGTTGTGTGCCATTTTTCAACTTGCTTTGCCACCAGATGAGTGTGGTGCCTGCAAGTCAAAGCGATGCCAACTTGATTTGAGTTGCCTCATCCTTTATTTGTTGCACACTGCAATAAACCTCCATATGTCTAACCCAGTTATTAAGCCTCTCTGCATTGACTTCACCATCATACATAGGTTATTCAAATTTCACATCAAGCTTAAGTAAAGGCATTTCATTTTTATGTTTATGGGAATGTTTTCTTGCGGTGGATTTGGAACTTGAACTTGAAGATGAAGAAGTTGATGGAGAATAAGGAGGTGAAGGAGGAGTTTGAGGAGGATACTCTCCTTCTTCACTTTTGACCTTTGAAGATTCACCTAGAATCGGTCTTTTTAGATCTAAGTAATCATCATATAGAACCTTCACGATCTCCGACATGGCAAAGAAATTATTTTGAAACTCTTTCTCCTCATGAGAAAGTCCATCTTTCAATGTCATCTTCTCACTTTGATAAGTTCTCTTTCTTGATCCAATCTCAGGATTCTCTTCAAAAAGCTCGCCTTCACCACAATTCATCATTTCCCTAGTAAGCATGCAAACTCAAAGACCAACTGTCAACTAGCTCTGATACCACTTGATCCAAAAAGATCTTTTAACGACAATAGTTGAGTTTTAGAACATGTGTTAAATTACCATTCAAAAAATTAAATGAGTAAGGAGATTTTAATTAAAGAATGGTGTAGCCATGTTAAAAAATACAGAACAGAAAATAGACATAAGGAACAGCAAATAATAACACCAATCTTGATAACGGAGTTCGGCAAGGTTGCCTACATCTCCGAGCCTTTGTCTCAGTGGAGGAGGCTTCTTTATTAATTCTTCAATTCTCTAAAAGTACATAAACTAGATCTCTGACTGGCTCATCTATATTCTACTCTACCTCAGAAACCCAATACAATAGACGACACTGAAAAATGTTGAGTGTAACTCCCGGAATAAGCCTCCAAAGTTTTGCTAGTTCGTTGGCTTCTGTACATAAAAGTGTATTTTCTGCATATTCAAGCATCAATTTGACCCCTAGTCGAATGGTAAATCTCTAGGTTAAAAAGAAAGAGGTTGAATGGTCAAATCTCAACCACCCTCACTCTTGGCATAAAATCAGGTATATATTATTAAAAATAACCCTTATCCAAAGCTTCGACCCACTTTTCATATAATTCGAATCTCTCACTTTATGGGATTTGACCCACTTGGCTTAACATAACCATATATGGTTTATTTAAACCATATAATTACATCCAAAACACTTTTATAATTCATTTCCATTATGGGTAATAAAATATGAGTTTGGGAATTGAAATATGGTTAAAATATTCTTTGGGATTTGATGCTTTTAATAAGGGATAAAATATATGGTTTGGCATAAAGTAGGGGATTCATGCCCTGTTTAATGGGTTACCACTAACCATATAATCTCCACTTTATAATATATTTGTGGCTTATATCATGGCATTAATTTCTTAGAATAAAGTTGTTTTGATTTTTTTTAATCCATATGATATGGTTTAAAAACCATTTAATATAATGTGGCAAGGTGGCTTGACATTTTGAGTTAGTACCTTTTTATGTGACAAAATATTAAATTGTTAATAAATATAACATTGTCACATCACATTAACTTGCTCAGTCACCATCTATTGACACATGTACTCTAGTATTGCTAGTTATCCTTCAACCCGTTTGGCTTATATCATGGCATTAATTTCTTAGAATAAAGTTGTTTTGATTTTTTTTAATCCATATAATATGGTTTAAAAACCATTTAATATAATGTGGCAATGGGGTTTGACATTTTGAGTTAGTACCTTTTTATGTGACAAAATATTAAAATATTAAATTGTTAATAAATATAACATTGTCACATCACATTAACTTGCTCAGTCACCATCTATTGACACATGTACTCTAGTATTGCTAGTTATCCTTCGACCCGTTTGGCATAAAGTAGGAGATTCATGCCCTTTTTAATATGGTTTGGCATTAAGTAGGGGATTTATGCCCTTTTTAATGGGTTACCACTAACCATATAATCTCCACTTTATAATATATTTGTGGCATATATCATGGCATTAACTTCTTAGAATAAAGTTGTTTTGATTTTTTTAAATCCATATAATATGGTTTAAAAACCATTTAATATAATCTGGCAATGTGGCTTGACATTTTGAGTTAGTACCTTTGTATGTCACAAAATATTAAATTGTTAATAAATATAACATTGTCACATCACATTAACTTGCTCACTCACCATTTATTGGCACATGTACTCTAATATTGCTACGTTATCCTTTGACCAGTTTGACTTTTTTTTTTTGCTCAAGAAGACCAAATTTTTCAACTGCCAAAACTTTCTCATACAACGTCTGTTTTTCGATTCGTTTGCACCACCGGAAAGCTTGCGACGAGCACTTCGCCATCATGTCATTTTCTTGAGCATTTGATAAATTTGATTTTTGAACCTTTGTGGATCCATTTTGGATCATCAACAAACCATGAAAACATAGTTGATTGTTCTTTTTAATTTATGGGAGAATTATAGCCAATTTCATCCCTTGAAACATATTCCATCGTCTTCCTTGTTGAATTAAATTTCCAATGAGGTATATTGTTTTCCAAAACCAATGCCCATATCTTGAGTTATGACCTTTAGAAAATCACTGCTCAACAATTGTCCATCCAATTTCATGGGTTAATCTTGGCCCTCCATTAAAATTCGCCTTTTTAAAAATCCAAACCCACATGTATTTTGGTAATTGAGATTATAATGTTTATATTGTATAGATCACAATGTCTTTTATGTGGAACAAAAAGAGACTATGGAGACTCAAGCCTTAATAAAATTCATGAATTAATAAATATTTTGATGGCCTATTCAACATCCACTAAGTGCCCAGTCAACGCCCAGTAAGCATATCAGTCAACGCCATGTGTCATAGTGTCATAGGATACCACAGGTTGCAATGTGTCGTAAAATCATTGGTTGACATGTGCCATTGCATGATAGGATGTCGCATGTCTTGGTGTGATTAATTGTCAGGTCTACCACATGTCATCACATGATTGGTTTATAATTAAAGGGAAAGGGACTTAGGAAGTATGTTTCGGAATGGGGAGTGAGGAAACAGAATGAGAGGGGAGTGAGGTAGGAATGACAGAGGGTAGAGGAGGAGTAATGGTGGGTCGGTGATATTATGGAGGGTGTGAGGGTGCACCCACGGTGTATGTGATGCGGCTCTGTGAGGGGGTGAGGAGGAAGTTTTTTCGTTGGTGTAGGGGGTATGGAGGGATAAGGGGCATGTCTCTGAACCCGCAATGTATGGAGTGAAGTGAGGGAGAAGCCAAAAAAAGTCTAAGTATGGGACTAAGAGGGTATGATAAGATGGATTAAGGGGAGGAGAGATGGAGGGACAAGGAGGGGAGAGAAAATTAAGAAATAAATTAAGTAAGGAGAGAGGGAGATAATAAATAAGGGGAGAGAGGAGAGTGAAATTTTTTGAAAATATTATAAGTATCGAAGAGAGGAGTGGAGGGGAAGTGAAGACAACTAATTGATAAGGTTCCAAGAAAATGAACATGGTTCCAAGAAATTGAAAATGGTTCCAAGAGTTGAGAATGCCTCCAAGAACTGAGCATGGTTCCAAGAATTCCAACATAAGTGTGGTTCCAACAAAAATTAGTCTTTTTTGCACATGGAGGAAGTGCTCTTTGGGAGGTTAGACAAAAACCTGGATACCTTGAGCATACACATTCACATTTTTAATCCGTAAAATGTTTGATGAAGTTGATGCTGAGGGCTATGCCATGAACTAATGATCGTTCAAAATTTATTTCTTTTGATATCAATTTTTTTATTATTTTGAGAACGGGAAATCAAGGTGACCAATTTTTTTATCAACAACGTGTCACCTTTTAAGGGGACATTTTGATGTATTATCATTGTATATTTATGTTTGAGGCTATTTTGGGTGTTGACCATGACCTATCCAACTTGAATCATGGACATTTTATTATTTTAGGGGCTTTGAGGGTTTATAGTGCTAGGTTTGCCTCATATAATAAGGATAGTGATCCTCATTTGTCAAAACACAGCTCACACTTGTGGAGAAACATCATTACTTGTCTTATTTTCTCTCTTTTCATCATGGAGTACTTATGCGCACCTTTGGAAGATTGATCTAGTGGATGTGTTTTCTTGTTTTGGTGGATGTTTCATGAAACTAGGGTTTCCTCATGCATATCGACTTGGTCTAGTAAGTGATATTTTTCAAGTATTTATGTTTTGTTCATAGTATTTAAGTGGGTCTCCAGGGTGCTATTATTTTCTTCAAATGGATTGTTTGTAGTGCTTTGGTGATGAACCATGGAAGAGACTTCTCAAATTTAGATTTGCTCATTGTAAACATGTTGGTGGATTGTGGGTCAATTTTAACTTTGTGACATGTTAGGCACTTAAATTCAATTAGCAAAAAAAGATGAAAGTGATTTTGATATGGGGCAACGTTAAGATGTGAACATATTTAAATTTACTCTTCCTTTTATTTATTACTTTATAAAAGCATGGTCTATATATTTAATTTTATTAATTTATCTTTGAATTATTTTATTAATTTATAATAGTTATTTTAATATTATTCTTTTTATCAATGTTTGTATTTTAGATTTTTTTTTTTTTTCTTAATTTTACTTTAACATTATTTTTAAATATCACAATTTTAATGATAAATTTCAAAATTCTTTACACAATTTATATCTAAAAATCTCAAACAACTTTATCACCATATTTAATTTTCTAATCAATATTAAAATATTACATATAAATCAAATACTAATTCTTCCACCATCAAAAATATATATATATATAGATATATATATATAATTGCAATTTATGATGTATCTTGATTCTTAATATACAATTAAAAGTATAAGCTTTGGTTTGAGAAAAAAATATTGTCCATCGAGAAATAGTTTTGGTGGAGAACTTGCTTTAATCGAATTTGATAGAAAACATGCCTATTAAATTTTAGATTTTATTTTTTTATATTTATTTTTAATAAAAAAAAAAAATTAATATTTATGAATTATATTGAACAAGTTTTTAAAATGTGGGAATATTGGGAGCATGAATATAAGTGTCTGGAATTATTAGAAGTTTAGCTTAAATTTGCACCAAACATCAAGTTGGAGGTCACAATAGCCTAATGATTAAGAACGTATGTTTCCTCCTTAGAAATCATAGGTTCAAATAGACTCTCTTGTAGATTATTATTAATATGTGTTTCCTCTTTAAAATAAGAAACACAATACATATATAAAATTTTAACCTCTTATATAATTTTGAATCATTATTCTAGTTTTAATTGGAAAACTTTCATGTATAATTTAAGCTAGAAGACAACCATACATACATTAAAATTATGTATTATTAAGTTTTTTTTATTTAAATAATTTTTGAAATACCATTTAAATGTAATTTAGTCTGTAATTTAAGTGTAGTTTAGTATTAAAAACTCTTATCAAACACACATTTTCTTAAAGTTAAAGCTCCCACATTTTTAAATCATTCTCCTCAATTGAGAACATTTCGACCCATTCCTTAATTCCCAAAAATATCAAAATAGCCGTTCCCATGCAACTATGATTCAAATTTATAAAAAATAATAATTTAGAAATATCTTAACATAGTATGTAAAATATAAAAATATTTGCATAAATACATTAAGCTGGAAATCATTCAATGGATTTAAATACTCACTTATAACAAGGCATATATAAAGAAAGGAGTTAATTTTAAAATCAATCATTT
>SNQJ01S0001143.1:55731-123438 GCA_010110895.2 Picea sitchensis | reverse complement strand
GCGGTGGCGAGGCATGGCGAGGCTCGGCTTCTGCAGAGGATCTGCAGAGCCAAGATGTAAGAAGAAAACTGCCCGAAAAACCATGAAAAACGCAGAGCCGAAATCAAAGCCACAACACCAAACGAGACTGCCGAATGGGTTCTACATGGCGCTATGCATAGAGGCGGTCGAGAGGAGTGGAATTAATGCCTCTGCCATCAACTTTGAATGCAAGTTAAAGCCTGGGGGTGGTGGCTGCGTGGGGCACGAGCCGAGCACATGGCTCCGTGCTCCGTTGGCCTCCCCCTTCACCCACACCTTGCCAAGTGGCCCGCAATACCACCCCATCCGGGGGGCTACACTTTTATATATATGTTCCATGGAATACAAGGCTTGTGATTAATCCTAAAATCAATTATCTTGGCATTTTCACTATAATTTTTTTAGTGAAGTTTTAGACTCTGAAATTTTTAGAATTTTGAGTTGACAAAGTGAAGTACATGTGGAAAAAATTTCAGATTTTTACTCATTATATTTTATGATATATTTCTTGTGGAAGTTTTGGACAAGTTATTGTTTGGTGATTTTAAGAGATTTTTCCATGGTTAGAAAAATAATTTTATAAATTTGTTTTAGATATGTGTTTTGGAATCTTTAAATAACATAGGATGTGTTGTTAAGTGGCTAAAATTTTTGTTGGGGAAGAATACACCCAAGAAATTCACATGGTTGGAAACACATTTTTTCACTTGGTTGGAAGCCTCTATAACCCCTATTGGTACCCCTTCAAGTAGTATTGCATTAGACAGTACCTGTAGATGGAATCTCACTTATGAGTGACTTTGGGTATATAGGAAGTCCCCTAGGTTTACCTGAAACCAGTCTTAGATAATATATTTGGTCTTTTTGTTGTTATAGTACATTGAGAACAACACTAGGGGAGACCACTCTCTGGTACCTGGGTAGTCGAGTAGTATGGCTAAAGGAATTGTTTAGAATCCTTAGTTAGTTCCTTGAGATATTGGGTCAAGTACTATTGTTGGACCCCAAACATATATTAGAGAGATATAAAAACTAACACTCCCTTGGCCTTAGGACTCAATGAATATTTTCTATGGCTCCAAAGAAAGATCCAAAATTTACTTCACCAATTAAAAATCCAGACAGCTCCTCCATGAATCATTAATAAAATGAGGAGATAAAAAACCATCTATCCAAATTATAAAGTCAAATCAATGAATTGAAGGATAGGTTGGTGAAATTTCTTTATTTGATGAATACTCAAATATAATTGAAAAGGAAGATGGATGAAAATAAGGAACAAACAAAACGAACGATGGACTAATGGAACCTAAAATGGATGGAAAGTTGGAAAAAATGGATGGAATGTTGGAACAAATGGAAAATAATATTTTAGAAGCCTTAAATGGGAGGTTACCTAAAATTGATAAGGTGTTTGAATGGACTCATTAAAATAATGGTAGTATTCAGGTTGAATAACTTTCCAATAATAAGAATTTTCTAGGGGATTTTAACTCCAATAATGGAGTTAGTTATGGATGGTCTCCAAAAGGAGTAAACCTTCCCAAGGTTGAATTAAGGAAGTATGATTTGATCAAATTCTCTGTTAACCGACCGAGCCAGGTATTTAAGTAGTTACAACTTCCTGGTAACTAAACATATAGATATAAATAGACAAGCTCTATGATGAATATCATATTTATTGTGTTGTATTGACATATCATATAATAAATTGTTGTTATTTGGGCTTACACTAATTTGTGTATGTATCTATCTATATGTATGTGACTCTATGATTTCTTATGCGTTGAAATACTGGTAATAATCCCCTACTTTTCACTAGACTACAACATTGGTTCTGTTGCTGGTAGTTCTAAACCTAGGCATGCAGATGTTCACATAGATAAAAATCCAAAATTACATTAAGAACTACGCAAGAATAAACAACCTAATGCTAGTAGAAGGACATTCGTGATTCTTCTCGGAGACCCATGAAATATTTCTAGAAGCCATCCCAGAATCCTTGTTCGAGTACATAAGAAGATCTGGTAATGTGTAAATTGAAACCTGAAAAAAAATATACCCTCAAGCTCACAAACAGGGGTCAAACAAATCTGCACGAGTGGGTTGAAAGAATTGTTGCATATTACATAACCAAAAATCTATTGAGGATCAAACATCCCTCGATAGAATTAAAGAAACATTCTACACAGAGCTACACGATGGATTCTTGTGCACAATTACCAGACTTCTTCACAAATTGTTTCTCGACAAAGGCGTAGGAAAATTGTCGAATTTTAACCTCAAATTTGCACACCACCATAAAATAGTCACTGGGAAGAAAGAGACAAAAAGTGGGTCAAATTTCTAGAATCAAGGTGAAAAGATACAAAAACATTGTGGGACTACTTCTTGAGAAAATAGACATGGTCATATTCACCAACTCTGAGTAAGTCAAGGAAACATTCGGGGGTCATCTAATTCATGAGATGCCATAAGAAAATATTGTGCCATCGTTCGATTAAATGAAGCATAAATGTATTTGAGAGGGAAACCAATTTACAAACAAATGGTTGACATTCAAAAGTTGGAGCAAGACAAGAGACAAAACAAAAGAGAGGAGATTTTTAACCTATGGAACAGAAATAAATTGAACAAAAAAATGGTCGGAGGAGATCATCC
The DNA here is from genome assembly GCA_010110895.2 of Picea sitchensis. NCBI lineage: Eukaryota > Viridiplantae > Streptophyta > Pinopsida > Pinales > Pinaceae > Picea > Picea sitchensis. The sequence continues at coordinate 120,756 of SNQJ01S0001143.1, read as the reverse complement.
TGAAAGAGCGCATGAGCATTTTGATTCTGAAAGAAATCGACCAAAGATGGAAATAACAACAACTGTGGTAATCCTCAATTGAAGTAATGAAGTATAGTTGATAGAGACTAGAATGGACACCCATCAACTGGAGAACCAATCCGAAGGCATGGATTACGAAGAGTTAATACGAATGATACACTCTCCTCTTGGTCAAACAACTAGCCCTCGAATTAGAGAATTCCTTCAACAAAGAATTCAAATCGATGAACAATATGAAAGATTATGGTATAGAACCGAAGAGCATGGAAATTTATGTGACACACTGATTGTCGAGCCAGAAAGAAATGAAGTTGATACAATGGTCATTCATGGACCTAGCCCCCTGCCAAATATTATATTAAAAGAACAAAATTTAATAAATTATAGTTGTGAACTGACACATCCAATAGAACGATGTCTTGTTGAATATAAAGACCAAAGTTTCCAGAGTGAAGAAGTAACTTGTCGAGAAAGAAATAAAAAATTACTTCTTGAGTACGATACATCTCAAGACCGACCAACATAAAATTCGATAGAGGAACAATCAAATAAGAATCAGACTTCACCGTCAAAAAGTGTCATAGGTCGAGGATCACAAAAATATAGAATTTTTAAAGAAACCATGGGACTCAATAATATTCCACTTTATGAAGGAGAGGAAGACCCAAGAATAAATTGGTTTGTATGCAAACAATTATGGGATTTAACAGACATATCAGATGAATATAAGTTGATGGCTCAATTCAGTGTCGCTCTTCGACACTGTGCTCTAACATGGTTCATGAATTTCACAGAAAATCAAAGTTGATCAAAATCAGAAATAAAGAGAAATTTCTTATATTTTTTCAAGGCCCAAGATGTTACACACTTGGTCACAAAAATTATGAAATAAACAAAGAAACGACTAGGAAATTCAGTACACGAATACGAAAAAAGATTCAAAGATCTACTTAGCCAAATACCACTGAAAATTGATCAAAGTCTACTAGTACAATGGTACGTAGATAGATTTCCACAATGGATCATAAATCCATTACGTCTTTATGATATAACCTCCTGTGAAGATGCATTACAGAAAGCACAAAGGGTCGAGTCAAATGGTGATGACCCATCAATTTTCCCGTCGACAGAAAAGCTAGAAAAAAATAGAACATTTACAACAAGCTATTGAAAATCTATCTTTAAGAAGAGGTGAGGTGTGGTGTAGCACATGCTGCAAATATGGTCATACAAAAGATACTTATAGTCTTAGAAATCAAGTACCTAGAGAAGTAGATGCATGACGATTATAAGTGGAAACATATTGTAACATATGCAAAATTTTGACCGATCATAGTGTACAAGATTGCCTGCACAACTTGAAAAATACCAAGTGGTGCCATATATGTGAAATGCACAACCATGAAACATCTGAGTGTCATCTAAATGCATGAAATAGATATATGAATACATTCTATCACACTGAAGCAACCGATCATAATAAAAAATGCAGGAGAAGAACTGATTATTATGGTCGAGGTCGTGGTCGAGCCAGATTCCAAGGTTGACATAATGGTCAAGGTTGACCATACTATTACAATTGTAGGAAATATGACCACATTAGCCTCAATTTCCCATTAAAATATTGGATTGACTTGAAATTTTGTAACATTTGCAACATTGGAAATCATTCACTGAAAAATTATCCAATCATACTTGATAAGATCATGACCAGAAAGAACGTAAATCTCCTACATGCAGTCTCAAAAGAAGAAGTGTTAAATTCGAAGAAATTGCATGTTGTCACTAGATTGGGAGCAAGAAGGGATAATATCCCCTTACATGATTGACAAAAAATGAACACCAGATTATGAGGGAAGAATACCAATTTCCAAATCAATTTAAGGATAAAAATCAATTTCCAAATCCAAATAAAGAATACCAGATTATGAGGGAAGCGCTTAAATCCTTAAAAAATTATAATCAAGGCCGACCAAATAGAGGAAGAAAAAACAAAGATATTGTACAAGAATTCTTATAGCTCTTAAAAGAAAAGAATTCATTCGGTTGATTGATAGATCTGCTTAATAAACTAAGAGAGTATTAAGAAGGACAAAGACCATCTAAAGACGTTAGACAACTCTCCTATAAGAATAAATATTATGACCCACGAGTCAGCTTAGAAATTAATGGGATGTTGATTAACTGGGAAGTCATCAAATTTGGATCACAAGTAAATATACTACCTCGAGGGATATGGATACCACTGAGTTGACCTTCATTAAAGCCAAAACTAAATTACTTAAAGTTATCAAATCAAATATTAAGAGAACCTGTTGGTATACTCACAAACGTTAAAACTTATATTATGGGAATATCAACGTGAGTCAACTTAAAAGTAATCGACTTAGTTGAGGGAATTCTATCTTATGAAAAACTTGTCGGTCGACCATGGGGACGAAAAATTGAAGAAAATATCTCTGTTGAAAAAGAAAAAATCAACAAGTTAAAAGGAAATGGAAGAAAAATAATAATTCCTCTAGATCGTAATGAAGGGAAACCATGGAGTGAGTCATTGGATGAAGATCATGAATCACAATGTCTATACCAAATAGTCAGTGAACAAAGATATTACATTGAACCAAACATACATGGAGAAATATGAGTTGATTCTCCCCCGTCAGTCAGACACAACTCCGAATCAACTTTATATAAATAACGGATTGAAAATTATGAGGTGCATTCAAAATATTTTTGGACCATTGAAGCCATCCCAATTAAACATTCCAGAACATGCTATTCAATTCAAGCAGTAGTTATAGTTTATGAAAAGAGACTTCGACAAGCCCCTACATTTATTCTGACCAAAAACATGGTGAAAAACTTGCTACATTACAATGAATGAAATGTTCCTTTGATGCATGTCGAGGAAGTCTCTAAATCTGTCGAAGAACAAGGAAGAACTTAAAGCTTGGTAGAAACCTTTACAAGCCAGGCCATAAGGTGGTGGGAAACACATTCCCCAAGACTCCAAATGTGGAGAACTATATCAACTTACTTTGTAAAACATTTCAGAGAAAAGAAACTAGCCAAAGATACTAACATCTCTATTTTCAAGGTTGGGTATGACCCAATAGAAAATATTCACCATTGTGAGAATAAATGGCGTTGAATAGGATACATAGATGAAAGGGTATGGCCTAACATGTTTCCAAGAAAATTAGATAAAATATCAAATAAATGGTACAATATCGAAGAAGATTGTTTCCATGTGATAAATTGGTCTAAAATCAAAGAAAATTCCATCAAAGACTTCAAATTTACCCCGGAGGAGGAACATCTAAATGAATCAGCTCAACAGATCAATTTTTTTTTAGAAAATATGAATCTAGATACAATGAAAGAAAAATGGGAGATGACGATTGATCTAGGCTCTACATCAAATTGCAACCATGTTTCGATAGAAAATAAGGGAACTACAATAGCACGAAGAATTAACATGGAAAAAATAAGTTTTCCAGGCTAGAGCTTCTGATGGAAAAGTGATCACTCGGCGTTGCAAAACAAACTAAAATAAGTACTAAAGATATCTAAGGAAGAAAAATAATATCATGAGCATCCTGACTTCCTAGAGAGCTTCACCAGAATCGAAGAAGGGGAATATTATCTCAATGAGGAAAAACCACTAGAGAGAATGGAGGATGAAATCAAAACTATAGAATTCAACATATCAAACAACAATCGAAAAAAATGGCACGAGTAGGTGACTACTAGATAGAGAACAAAACAACAGATATAGTAGAATTACTCAAAGAATATCAAAATGTATTTTCATGAGACTATAAATATGTAAAAGGACTTGTAGAATAAATGAGAGATGAAAATTGAACTAATTCTAGTAGAAAAACCAATAAAATATTACAAATTAGCTCACAAATACAATTCCATTGTTCAAAAGGAAATCGAAGGAATGTTATCAACAAACATCATATATCCAATCAACAAAGTTGAATGGGAAAGTCCTATGGTGCTTCAACCAAAGAAGCATGACCCAAATCACATCATTAAGGGAATAAATCATGCATGTACTAATAAACCAAGATCAATTATAAAATTCAGGTATAGAAGTAAAGGTATACGAAACCGCTACAAGAGAAAGATAAGTATTAAAGAACTTTCAAAGCCTCAAAGTAAAGCAACAAAAAGTAGAATGGAGAGAGAAAAAATCCCTTGGTTTAGTCATAGACTAAGCAGAAGAAGACATGATTGATGCATAGATTTAAGAGAAATCCTCATGAAAAGACAATCAAGTGATGGAGACATATCCCAATCAAGAAATAAAGATTCAATCAAGTGTGGTTCAAGTGAGCGTGATTATCATACAAATGCGGGGAAGTACAAAAAAATGGGGGAGAAAACTAACTATCAATTACATTGACTAAGTAGATCCGACAATAACAAACCCGACGACTCAAGAGAAGCAATCAGTCGATCCATATATCGACCATGGATCAATAGAGGAGACATAGTCGGCCAAACACAACACAACACCGACCATCAAATAATCGACTCCAGAAAAGACGTTTCATTTAAGTCGCGACAGAAAAGGACTGATGAGAATGACAAAAACATTAATGACCGATGCGATGGAGAAGACCATTGTGCAGGCACCAATATAACTGTCAATTTCCTCGATACGTATGATAACCAACTACAAAGAATGTCAATTAATGATTGACGGGACTGACATGAATTCCAACTAAGAAATAACCTAGACATCCACTCATACGAGTCGATCATATCTCCTATAACTATGACATAAGTGCGCAAATCTATAGAACAAATGCATGTATTTAATCCATATTTTCATATATCACTCATAAATTTGGAGAAAACATACGAATTTTCCTCACTATTAGTTTCTACCCTACAGTTGAATATAGATCCAACTGCACAACCAAGCAAACCTGCAACCTCCCCCGACTTGTTGAATACTATCGATCTGGACCTAGAAATGCCAAGAATGAGATGACAAGTCTCAAAGGTAATGGAAGGGTCAAGACCAAGACAAAGGTTTGATAGAAAAAAACTGAATTTATTGCAAATCGAGATGAAGAACATCTGGCAGTCACGACTAGAGGAGATGAACTACAGAAAAAAATGGTAAAATTTTACTAAATGGGGAATGGAGAATGTTTGTTGGAAGCTTGAAACCGAATTCTTAGGAAAAGTCGGAATCAGGCACATGTTGGTAGCACTACAAGTCATCGAATTAGGGTGATGGAAGAAAGTAGCAGAGTTTATTGTCAGCCACTTTCATCAATGATACATTTGGCTCGACCAACCCATAGAAATAATAGGGGGGCTTATTCACCTAATTACTAGTATCCCAAAGACAAGGGTAATAGTTTTGAAGACATCAAGTTCTAATGAATGGATGCATTTTTTAACTAGGTCTACATTAGAAAAAAAATCCAAGGGACTACTCATCAACAAAATCACCAACCTAAGAGTAAGGTGTACTACCATAATTGTAGCTCTGTTCTTCACCCCAGCCTATCAAGTGTTAGACGCCAAGATGACGATGATTGAGTCAACATGCCAAGTATTTAAAAAATCATAAATTTTCAATTGGTCATAGTACCTGACCAATATCATCCAAACTAACTTCAAAGAGTGCTAAGAATATGGTAAGGCTATTAAATTCCCCTCTTTATTAAGATGGATAGCAATGGAGCAATACATTCCAGTTGGAGAGCCTGAATTTATAATCAAGAAAGTACCAACGATGGAAAATTATATAAGTTTTTCAATAGAACAAACATGTACTTCTGGTTCAATGACACCCCAAGAAATGTTTTGAATATGGGTCAGAAACTTGAAAGACAACTCACATAGGTGGCGGGTCAAGCAACCAATACGTCGACCCTTTCTAACTCTTTTCCACATTCAATTGGAACTCAGTTGCACCAATATTTGGTGTGGATTCAAGTCAACCCCAAAACTGGAGGAACTTCATTATCAACCGATGACAAAATAAATATTCAGGGAGCTAGAAACACAGACAAACCAAGTGTTAGAAATTCCTCCTAAAGTTAACCAAGCGGGATTTCCCTTGATTCTTCCTCTTATCGATGGAGAGAAGGAGGAGGAAAGAGAATCATAGATTTATGCAATCCCCTTTTTCAAAGGCTTGGAAGTCTTGGAAATAATCCCCATAAAGGATTTGAGTCGGACCTAGATCTAGACGAACTTCATTATAAACCGACGACAGAAGAAATATTCAAAGAGCTAGAAAGACAAATAGTCCAGGTGTTATAAATTAGTCCTGAAGTTAACCAAGAAATATTTCCCTTGATTCTTCCTCTTACCTATGGAGAGAAGGAGGAGGAAAGAGAAGCATTTATTTATGAAATCCCCTTTGTCGAAGGCTTAGAAGCCTTGGAAATCACCCCCACAAATCCATCATCTGGAAAAAGAAAGAAACCAGGGAAAAGGGATAAGAGTAAAAAGGTTGTTGGAGTCAAATAATTAGACATCGAAACATAAGAGATTTCGTGGGAAACTTTTTAGTTGAATGAAGGTATTGACTTCAATGATCCTGTTATCCAAGAAAAAATGACCATCATTACAAGAAATATTACTGAGAAGATAAATCAAACATAAAGGAAGACTCAGAAAGAGACTGCCACAATGAAGAATATCTATATTTCATCGGCTGAACTTGGGATGAAAGAAGATATAGACAAACCTAAGATACAAAAGAAACAATTTAACCAAATTAAAAGTACAATCTGACATATTAAAATAAGAGGAGACAATAACCATAATACCCTTGAGGCACAGACCACCATTTTTACTCTAGCGTGGGTCACAACCAACCACACAGAATGGGAACTCAGGCCAAGACTAGTACCAAGAAATAAAATAATCGTTGAACAAGAAATATACTTAACAACATAGTTTCCCCCAATTGAGCCAGTATTCATAGTATAAGAATGACCAGCAAAGAAGAAGAAGAGACAACTTATATTTGTTGAGTCATCAGAAGAAACAGAGTCAGACCAACCATCTGATTTGGTTGATGAGAAGATTAAGATCGACCACTTAGAAAAAAAACATTCATCCGAAGAAGTACTAGTCCAGTCGGTGCACCGAGTTGAGTTAGTACCACAGCAGAAGTCAGTTGACCAAGTACAAAAGCATTCGGTCCATCCATTCAAAGTCGAAGACGAGTCGGTCGTCCAAAAAGAATTCTATCTGGAGGAAGGTGAGAACCAGGAAGTTGAAACCCATGATGATAATATTCATAAACCAAGTCCAGTCGACACAATGAAAGGTATATCATCACAACCATAACAAGAAAACCCAGCAGGTCAACATATGGAGGAAACTCTCCCATAGAACTACCCTATTAGCAAACAAAAAGGCAAAGATCAATATACATAACAAGGGCTGAGACATGATAAATATCCTCCATTGAAAAAATAAATGCAAGAAACATGACAAGAGGAATAAAAAAAATGAAGAAACTTTACAACAACAAACTCATTCCTCTACATGATAAACATAAAAAATCCAGGATAAAGATGGATGGTCAACAAGGAGTTCAGGAAAGAGTAAGAAAAATAAATCATCGAAAATCACCCTTAGGATGATTCAACCAAACAACTCGTCGAGTACACATGCCGAAACTACTCTCGACCTGACCACAATATCAGACCAACATCTCTTCAACTTACATGAAGTAATATCAAGAGAATCCTCAAAGAGATGGAAAAAAATCATTAAAGAATGAAATCGAGTATCGAAATTAAAAGAATATCAAAGAAAAATGTTGCAAGAATGTAGAGAAGAAGTCAAAAATCACTTATGAATAGAGAAAAGGTTGGTAGAAGAAAAATCTTTGGTAGGGTTTAAAGACTTTATTGAAAGGATGATTAAAGTTAATACAGAAATCCAACATCAAGTCACACTTCTAAGAAAATATAAGGAAGATGTACAAAAACAATTTAGTATAGCATCAACTGAGATTCAAAGAATCTATGAGCAGAAATCCACAGCCATGGTGACAGAATACAACAACCTTAAAAGTTTCAAACAAAATGTGGGAAAATTTTCCAAGCATGCCACAATGCTAAACTCAGTAGCAAGTGACTAGCCAACTCATTTTGCATCCGCATTTAGCAAGTGCAGTATACAAAAATTAGCAGTCGAAAGCATAGAACATACAAGGAATATTACCACGGACACCAAAATCAAAGAGGCCCTCACAACTCAGATAGCAAAAGAAAAGGTAGTGGGTCACATCTCTCACAATAAGAACAAGAATGGCAGATGGAGGGGCACAAGGCACAACAAGAAATCAACATCTTAATCAGGAGTCTCTCTCAGACTGGAGACAAGATACAAGAGGTAAAGCAATTTATCGATCCATAGTCATCGAAAATACAACCAACAGAGATAGAAGATAAATTCAACCTACTTGCACAAATGAAGATACTAATCTTAGAAGCATAATAGTAGATCAATGCATGGTACAACTTCACCCAAAATATGAAGAAGACAACTCCTGTTATCCTTCATACAATCGATGTCATTATGTTATAATGATGAGTTGGTATGAACAAAGAACATAAAATCCATGTACAGAAGGACTAATAAATTAATAGCTCAGGAGGGTTATAAACTAAAGATTAGAATCTCAGAAGAGATGATGCACATGAAGTTCAGAAGGGAGAATTAAACAACATGTTAATTCCAATCCCGCAATTTGTCTAGACCGTCAGATTACAAGAGAAGGACCATTGGAGGACTGGTCAATGATTAGATCAAGTCATGATCATTTGATACACAAGTGAAAGATCAAGGGCATGGATTGATTGAAGAGCATTAAGGGAGAATTAAACAACACGTTATTTCCAATCATGCAATTAGTCTAGACCGTCTCATATCATTGATTCAAATATCGACGACAGTGGTTGATCCACCAACAATCACACAACTTCAATTGCAAAGTTTGGATGATGGGATAAACCATGTGTCAGTTATGGTTCCGCAATCTACATCGATCATCAATGGTCACCCACCAATAAGATCTATGGTTGGCATCAGTTCCACTGCCAAACGAGCAATTTCCATTGCGGAACTCGACGATAGTTTTAAACGTCATACTAGTTGAGGATCCCGCAATCATCCCTAATCGTTGATCTGATCCAAGAGAATTATCGACCATTGGATCAAGTTGAGTGGAAGGACAGAGTAAGTCATAAATAATGACGAAGTTCCGAATTGTCGAAGTAAACAAGAACCATTCACTCACCTGTAGATTAATTCATGGTTGTCGATTTGTTCAAAACCTCTGGACAAGCCAACATTGTCCCACTAACGGAAGAACTAATAATGATCGTTCGATCTGTTTTAGGGAAATATACTCCGGGATATTTAATGATTTCAAATACTATAAGTCGCGAAGGATGAATTATCGAAGTAAAGAGAGTCGTCCATATCATCGTGCGATTAAAACATGACCATCGATCTTGACAAGTGATCAAGCACTTATTTAGACTAGCGCATGGTCACCACTTGCAATCATATGGAATAAAGAAATAAGGGTAAAAGAAGAGCCAACACTTAAATTAATAATCCTATGGTTATACGCCTATGGTCATATGAAAATGGTTTGAAGGAAGCACCTCATATAGATTTCATCTTTATAATTAGACAGAGGATTAACACCATAATAATACAGAGAATAGGTGAAAATATCGAATGTGATATGTTGAAAAATTGAGGACACAATGGAAAAATGAGAAGATATGATAGGAATTGATCCATGCTTATGTGATGAAGGATTAGATCTTATCACTAAGGTAGATGGTGACAAGTGTTTTAACAATTTTTTCTTTTATTTGCCAAACATAATTTTGACACAATATTTTATCAATGGAACAATTAGGGAAAAAGCTGCAAACACTTTTCTAATAGCGCAAAATTTGTTTTACATGTTACATAGAAGGAAGAAACTGCAAAATTTGTTTTACATGTTACATAGAAGGAAGATATTCTTCCTTTTCGATCAACACCAACTGATCAGGATGCACCCACACCCTTGTTCACCAGCACCAACTGGTAGGAAGCTATGATGCCCTGTTTAGTCAACTACAACTGACAAGTAAGCACCAACTCCCTTTGCAGGCACCAACCTGCCCTTGCACAACCCAACCACCCTTATTTTCCGAATCTAGATAAACTTCTACATCAATTCTTTACTGCATCTCTCTTTGCTTCTCTGATTCGGATTGTAGAGACACACATTCTTGTCAACACTATTCCTCGTTTATATATTCTTCAAAATGATGTGAGAGTGACACACTGTGTCCCTTGATTTTGAACCATTGCACCTCTTTGTTTTAACTTAACCATAATCACTAATTATTATTTTTACTGTGAAGGATTTTCGTAAATTGATCACATATGGATCAATTTCATCCTTTAAACTCAATCCTGAATCTCTGTTATTTTCACAGAAACCAAATTCTGCGAAGGCGCTTCCTTCAAACCATTACATGTGATCGAGCATTACAGAACCACAGGCTTACCAATTATAGTGACGTATTATATTTTCATTTAAATCTCTTATAGCATATGACCAATGACGGTGACTAGACACTAGGCCAAATGAGTGCTTGAGTGCTTATCAATTCAATGATCACGATTCAATCTCCCTTATGAGATGGACAATTGTCGGGACTTCGCCCTTCAGAACTTCGAGATTTCAAATTTTCAAACCATCGAATTAAATAGGACGATTTATTTCATAGAACCAGATCAATGGTCAGATTTGATCCCTATATATATTGTTTTACTTATTTAATCTGATGGATGGAACTTAATCAGACATTGAGATGGATGGATACCATTTACTTCGGGACTTAGGTTATTTTAACTTATGCTATCCTTGCACTGTATTATGATAAATGGTTAAGAATGCACCCAAAGTGATCTTCAGATCGGACATCTCATGTCCACTTTGGGACTTCGACATTTGGGACTTCGGGACTTTGGGCAAGTGTTGGTGGTAAAAATACTGAAGTAAAATTCCCGGAGTGACGTGACTTACTTACGTCACTTTATGACATGGAAGGAGACGAGTAGCTACCACATGTCACTCAGATTCGTGATTTACACGTACCTGAAATGTCAATTTCATCTTGACAGTTGTCATTATTTGACTATGCAACGTGTCCTTGCCAACGTGGTCTGCTAGCGTGGTTTGTCATATGCCCTTGCTAACGTGGTCTGGTGGCATAGATTTCCCACACGTCCTTGCTGATGTGGTCTTCTAACGTAGATCTCCCACACATCCTTGCTGACGTGGTATGTTGACATGGTATGCCACATGTCCTCTTGAATCGGACAATTGAGGCTTACTTCGGATGATCCATCGATTGATAATTTATTTTGGCTCTCCATATCTTCGGGCTTCGGGAATTTCAAATCTCAAACTGAATTCTTGAAGTGAGATTTTTTTGAAGTGTAAACTCCTCACATATTTAGACCCAAAGTAAATGATGTTCGTTTGATCAAGATCTTATATCAAAGGCCCGATCTATCTACAATGCAGCTTTGCCTTGGATTAAATCCAATGGATCTCAGTCTTTTCTTATCCTATCCTTCCTTTAGTTCGATCCGATGGCTAACGGAAATTCGGGTGATCGAGATCTTAGATCTCAACCCTTACTTATCCTTTCCTTCCACTTAAGGTGATTTGATGGCTGACAGATATCGGGTGATTGATATCTAAGATATCAACCCTTTATTATCCTGTACTTCCATTAATTCAATCTGACAGTTGACGGGTATTCGGATAATTGAATTCTCATACTTTTTCATCTTATCTTGTCCTTCCACTAAAAAGTGATCCAACGACTGACAGGTATTCGAGTAATCAAATTCTCAATTGTTTTTCCCCTCTTATCCTATCCTTCCACTTAAAGTGATCTAACGGTATTGAGGACACTTAAAGAAGATTAATGATCAAGGATGGTTGCAGAATCACAACTTGTGAGTGATTTGAATCGTCACCAAAACTCTGCAATTTGAAGTTGTGCGTTGTTGGTGAGTCAACCACAATCATCAATCTTCGAGGCTATAAGCTCTGACGGTCCTAGATAATTGCGAAATTGGAAGTAGCACAATATTTAATTCTCTTTTCGATCTCTGCAACCTATCCCCACCGTTGATATGGTGATTGCACATCCAACGATCATGACTTAATCCGACTTAATCTAATAGTTTGTTAGATCAGCCACAATCGTCGATATTTGAAGCTATAAGATCGGATGCTCCTGAATAATTGTAGGATTGGAAATAGAGATTCATTTAATTCTCCCTTTTCTCTCCATAATTCATCCCTGCCGTTGTTCTGGCGATTGCGCATCAATAGTCTTGAATTGATCTAATCGTTGACGAATCCTCCAACGATTCTTCTGAGATTCATCACACCATTTATTTTGAGCTTTGATATTCATTCACTAACCCTCCTGAGATTTTATTTCATCTTATAATCACATCAAAGACAACGAATGTTGACATCAATGACACTATGTACAACAATATCCCCCTTTTTCATTGATGGAAACTCACAAACTTCATACACAATCTCCCCCTGTGATGTTGCATCTCTCCTCTGAAGTTACTCTCCCCCTTTGACATCAATGGAAAAGGGTTTCTTCTCCTATGATATATCTGTCTACATACTTCTGATAAGAGTCTTGACCATTGGTAACTCCTCCTACAATCACACTTTTACTGTCATAACTGAATGACTCCTTCTAACATTGATTGTTGTTTCCCCCTGAATAGGTGCTAACTGATGCATTATTTTCTTGAGATATTTAGGTTGGAAGATGGATTACTCCCAATTTTTTCCTGAGATATTCAAATACATCTTTGCTTAAGGGTTTTGTGAAAATATCTACCACATGTTCTTGTGTTGGAACATATTCCAATTTAATGTTCTTATTTTCAGCCTGATCTCTTAGATAGTGGTATTTTATTGGAATGAGTTTTGATTTTGAGTGTTGAACATGGTTCTTGGAGAGACTTATTGTTCTTGTATTATCATAGTGCATAGTAGAGGGTTCTTCAAATACTATTTTGATGTCTTGTAAGGTTTGTTTCATCCATTCCACTTGTGTGCAACATTCTTCTGCTACAATATACTTCGCTTTAGTGCTAGAGAATGAAATTGAGGACTATTTCTTGCTTATCCAAGCTACCAGTGATTCTCCCAAAAATAATGCTCCTCCACTTGTACTTTTTTTGTCATCTACACGTCCTACCCAATCAGCATCTGAATAGGCTTTCAAAGTGAATGAATCCTTGCTAGGGTACCACAAACCAATATCTATGGTTCCTTTCAAATACCTAAATATTCTTTTTACAGCTTGAACATGGCTCTCCTTTGGTGTTTCTTAGAATCTAGCCACCATCCCAACAACTTGCTTGACATTAGTTCTAGAAGTTGTTACATAGAGAAAACTCCCAATCATTGATCTGTAGTGTTTTGGATCTACATCTTTGGACTCATCATCCTTGCTTAATTTGCATCCAATTGTCATAGGTGTAATAACAAGTTTGCAATCCTCTATCTGGAATCTCTTAAGAATATCTTTAACATACTTAGATTGATGCATAAAGACTCCTCTTTTGGACTGTATTATTTATAATCCAAGAAAGAAATTTATTTCACCAAACAAAGACATTTCAAATTCTTGCTGCATCATCCTAGCAAAGTCCTTACTCATTTTTTCATCATCACTGCCAAATATAATATCATCAAAATATACTTCCACAATAATCATGTTATTACCATCAATTTTACAGTAAAGATTGATGTCTGTTGATCCCCTTTTGAGGCTTGTTTTTGTAAGTAATAATATTGCCTTGCATACCATTCTCTAGGTGCTTGTTTTAGCCCATAGAGTGATTTATTTAATTTACAGACATAGTCACCTTTGTTAGTTAATTTTAATCCTTTTGGTTGCTCAATATAGACTTCCTCTTCTAAGTTTCCAATGAGAAATTCTGACTTGACATCTATTTGGTATACTTTAAATTTTCTGTAACTGGAGAAAGCTAGGAACATCCTAATTGCCTTCAATCTGGCCATAGGTGCAAAGGTTTCTTCATAGTCTACTCCTTCAACCTAAGCATAACCTTTACAGACCAATCTGGCTTTGTTTCTGATTACTTTCCCATTCTCATTCATTTTGTTTTTATACACCCATTTAGTTCCAATGACATTTATTTTTTTTGGTCTTGGAACTAGTTCCTAAGTTTGAATTTTTCAATTTGGTCCAATTATTCAATCATAGATTTGACCCAATTCTCGTATTTAACTGCATATTTGATTGAGTTGGGCTCAATATGTGACAAAAATGCTATTTATGTTTGATACAGTAGTTGTCTTCTTGTGTGTACTCCATCATTCATATCTCCAATAATCAGTTCTTCAGGATGATTCTTTTGAGTCATTCTTGAGGGTGTCTTTGTGTCTCTTCAGGGGAATTCATCTCTTATCTCTTCTTTAATATCTTCTTCATCTTCAATCATATGCATATCATCATCTTCCCTTTATCTATTCTCTTCTACTTATTCTACTTGTGTGCAATTGTCTCATCATCATCTTCATCTTCACTTTCAAATATAGTCTCTTGATTTTTGATTCTTAACGTTTTTAGGTCATCCACCTTGACATCTACACTCTAAACAATCTTATGTGATATAATATTGTAGAATATGTATGCTTTCTTGTTAGAAGAATATCCAAGAAAAATACCTTCATCAAATATAACATCAAATTTTTCGTGATTCTCATCAAGTCTTTTGATGTATCATTTACTTCCAAAGACCTTGAAGTATTTTACTGATGGAGCTCTTCCAAACCATAGTTCATAAGGATTATTATCACTACTAACCCTGAGTTGACCTCTGTTCAATATGTATACTATTGTTCTTATAGCTTCCCTCCAATATCCATCAGACAATTTTGCTTCATTGAGCATAGTCCTTGCAACCTCCTAAACTGTTCTATTCTTTCTCTCAACAATCTCGTTTTGTAGAGGTGTTCTGGTAGTAGAGAATTGTCTTTTTATTCCATTGTTTTCATAGAAGATATCAAACTCTTTTGAGGTGAACTCACCACCATTGTATGATCTAAGAAATTTGATTTTTGTCTCCTTTTCATTTTCAACAAAGGTTTTAAACGCTTTGAATTTGTTAAGTTCTTCTAATTTTTCTTTGAGAAAACATATCCAACCCATTCTAGTAAAATCATCAATGAAAAACATAAAGTAAGACTCTCCTTGCAAACTCTTGGTCCTTGTAGGTCCACATAGGTCAGTGTGAACCAGCTCTAAAGGTTTTGAGCTTGTGTATTCTTTTGCTTTGAAACTTATTCTAGTTTTCTTCCCTAGTTGACAGTGTCTACACATAGTATTTGAGGGATTTATGATCTTTGGAAAGTTTCTTACTGCACCAAGATTGATGACTTTTACTATATTGTCAAAGTCAATGTGCCCCGACCTTCTATGCCATATCCAACTTTCATCTACTAGATTTATATGACATTCCTCATTCAATTTTGCATCTAGTATATATACATTTTCGGGATTTCTAGAAGAAATACCAACTAATTTTCCTGTGTCTTCTCTCCTAATCTCACATTTATGGGAATCAAAGATGCAGAAGTTCCCCAGATCACAAGTTTGGCTGACACTTAATAGACTAGGTTTCAATTTTTCAACAAGCAACACATTTTTGGCTTTGTCTTTTCCCAAACTCACAGTGCCTTTCCCAAGGATGTTACATGAAGCATTGTCAGCAAATGTAACTTTACCCTTTTTTTCTTTAAGTCTAAAAAATTGTCCTTGTTACCTATCATATGTTTTGAGCATTCAATGTCAGCATACCAAAGGTCTTCTTTATCTTGGTCTTTTAAGGCAATAAGACATTCCTTTTTTGACGTTTTTTCTCTCCAAAGTTTCTTTTTCTCTCTAATGAACTTGGGTTGTTTTGAAACTTCCATTAATCTGCAATTAATGGCCTTATGTCCATAGTTATTACATCTGAAGCATTCTAGGTCCCCTTTTTGGAGAGGTGCAATGGAGTTATAGTTTCTTCTTTTAACTCGATTTATTGCTTGTTTATCTTTAAGGTTATAGTTCTTAACCTTTAGATCTTTTCTTCTATATGCTCTACAATTCATAGCTTTGTGTCTGAAATTAGAGAATGCAAAGCAATAACCCAAGAAAATGCGAGGATAACTATTTTGATAAACCTTCTTTGGTATTGTATTGTTTTCGTTCTTGATGGGTGGAAGTAGTCCTCTAGAGTTCTGGTCATTATTTGTCCTCTCTTCATTTTTCTTCTTGAATGTACTGAGGAGAGCATCTGCATAATATTTTGAGTTGACTTGGATTTTTTGTTGAGAATAAACTATTCCATTTTTATTACCTGAATCCCTTTGTGTGTTAATAATCTTATCCAATGTTTTAAAGATATTCTCATATCTTGTTTGAATGAGTTTTGTATCCAATTCTTTTCTTAGGTGAACTATTTATGCCTCCATTCTTTCGCAGGTTATTTTTTTTTCTTTAAGAGACTTCTCTAAACTTTTTTCGATCCTATTTTCTTCTAGGATTTGGTTTTTGAGGGTGCTCATGAGTTTTCCCATCTCCTCTTCTTTATGTTCATGTTTTTCCTTTTTTTCAACTACAAAACGTTTCAGTTGTCTATATCTGGTTTTGTATTTTCTTAATTCATCCAAGGCACTAAGAAGTTATTCTTCGATATTAACTTCTTCTTCATATTCTTACTCTTTCTCATGTTTAATTACTTCTATATAATTATATTCTTCAATACCTAGAAAAAGGACTTCATCATCATCATTGTCGCTAGACTCTGATGAACTGTTGTTTTCTTCTTTTTAGTAAAAGTTATTTTTCCCTTTGTAAAACGTTTTCTTGTAGTTGGGTTTTTCCTTTTTATTGTATTGTTTGATTTTGTTTTCTTCATATTCAGGGTCATCCTTGGGATAGGGACACTTGGCTGCAAAATGGCTAACCTTGCCACAGTTAAAAAATTTGAAAGGCAGCTTGCCTTTGTACTTCCCTGATCCCGTCTGAAGTTTTTTAATGAAATTTTCTTCTTCCACATCACAGTCTTTGTCATGGTTGGATTGAAGTTTCTTCTTCTGATTCTTTGTTTTCTTGGGTACCTTGAAGGCTACCTCTCCTTGTGAGTGATTCTCATGACCTAATCTTGACTCATAGGCTATGAGGATTCCATACAATTAATCCATGGTGAGTTTAACTAGATTTTCTCGATCTTCAAGAGTGAACACTTTAGGATTGTATAGAATAGGTAGTGTTCTTAGAATTTTTTCAACTAGCTCATTATATGATAATTCTACTCCTAATCCTTTAATTGAATTAATAATATTATTAACTCTTTCGAAGTACTCAAAGATATTTTCCTCATCTTTCATTTTTAGTCCTTCATATTGTACTTTGAGAGTCTGGAGTTTGGCCCTCTTAACCTTGGTATCTCCTGCATATATAGTTTCCAATTTATCCCAGAGTTGTTTTGCATTATTACAGTTTAGTACCTTAGCAAGGAATTTCTTACTCAGTCCAGCTTGTAGTGTGTTTAAGGATTTTGCATGTTCCCAAAACTTTTTCTTGTCTTCTTCTTCTATGGGAGTGTATTTTGGAACATCATATCCCTTTTCAACTAATGTCCATACTTCAATTCCAATGGACATTAGATATATTTTCATTCTAACAATCCATATGACATAGTCTTCACCATTAAATATGGGGATTTTTTTATGACATCTTCTACTGCTGATCCATTATGATGTATATTCCTCTTCAAGTGATTTAAACCTTTTGTGAAGAGACCTGCTCTGATACAAATTGAAGGATCAGATCCTGTCACTGAGAGGGGGGGGGTGAATTAGTGACACAATAATTTTAACAATTTTTTTTTATTTATGCAAACAAAATTTTGACACAATATTTTATCGTGGAACCCAATTGGGAAAAAACACAAAAACTTTCATATTAACTGCAAAATTTGTTTTACATGTTACATAGAAGGAATATATTCTTCCTTTTCGATCAACACCAACTGAAAAAGATGCGCCCACACCCTTGTTTACCAACATCAACTGGTAGGAGGCTACAACCCCCTGTTTAGTCAGCTACAACTGACAAGGACACACCAACTCCCTCTGTAGGCACCAACCTGCGCTTGCACCACCAAACCACCCTTATTTTCTGAATCTGGATAAAGTTCTGCATCAATTCTTTACTGCATCTCTTTCTTCTTCTCTGATTTAATATATTCTCTGATTCAGACTGCAAAGACACACATTCTTCTCAACACTCTTCCTTGTTTATATATTATTCAAAATGGTGTGAGAGTGACACAATGTGTCCCCTGATTTTGAACCATCTCACCTCTTTGTTTTAACTTAACCATAATCACTGATTATTATTTTTACTGTGAATGGTTTTTGTAAATTGATCACATATGGATCAATTTCATCCTTTAAACTCGATCCCGAATCTCTATTATTTTCATAGAAACCAAATTCTGCAGAGGTTCTTTCTTCAAACCACTACATGTGACCGAGCATTACAGAACCACGGGATTACCAATTGCAGTGACATATTATATTTTCATTCAAATCTCTTATATCATATGACCAACGACAATGACCAAACACTAGGCCAAACGAGCGCTTGAGTGCTTATCAATTCAACGGTCACGATTCAATCTCCCTAATGAGATGGACGATTGTCAGAATTCGCCCTTCGGAACTTCAGGATTTCAGCATTTCAAACCTTCAAATCAAATCAGATGGTTTATTTCATAAAACTAGATCAATGGTTAGATTCGATCCCTATATATATCGTTTTACTACTTTAATCTGACGGTTGGAACTTAATCAAGCATTGAGATGGATGACTACCATTTACTTCAGGACTTTGGCTATTTCAACTTATGTTATCCTTCCACTGTATTATGATCAACGATTAAGAATGCACCCAAAGTGATATTTAGATCAGACGTCTCATGTCCACTTCAGCACTTCAACATTGGGGACTTCGGGACTTTGGGCAAGTGTTGGTGGTAAAACTCCCGAAGTAAAATTCCCAGAGTAACGTGACTTACTTATGTCACTTGATGACATGGCACGAGCTGAGTAGCTGGAACGTGTCACTCAGATTCATGATTTACACGTACCTGAAATGTCAATTTCATCTTGACACTTGTCATTATTTGACTATGCCACGTGTCCTTGATGACGTGGTCTGCTGACATGGATTTTCATATGTCCTTGCTGACATGGTCTGCTGACATAGATTTCCCACACGTCCTTGTTGACATGGTCTACTGACGTAGATCTCCCACACGTCCTTGCTTATGTGGTCTGCCACATGTCCTCTTGAATCAAACGATTGAGGCTTAATTCAGATGATCCAACAGTTGAGAATTTATTTCGGCTCTCCGGATATTTGGGCTTCAGGAATTTCAAATCTCAAACTGAATTCTTGAAGTGATATTTTTCCGGAGCGTAACCTCCTCACATCTTTAGACCCAAAGTGAATGATGTTCATTTGATCAGGATCTTAGATCAACGACTCGATATGTCTGTGATACATCTTTTCCTTGGATTAAATCCAACGACTCTCAATCTTTTATTATCCTATCCTTCCTTTTAGTTCGATCTGACGGCTGATGAAAATTCGGGTGATCGAGATCTCATATATCAACCCTTGCTTATCCTATCTTTCCACTCAAGGTGATCCGACGACTGATGGATATTCGGGTGATTGAGATCTCAAATATTAGCCCTTTATTGTCTTGTCCTTCCATTAATTCAATCTGACGACTGACGGGTATTCGGATAATCGAATTCTCATACTTTTTCATCTTATCCTGTCCTTCCACTAAAAAGTGATCCAACAGATGACGAGTATTTGGATAATTGAATTCTCAACTGTTTTTCCCTGCTTATCCTATCCTTTCACTTAAAGTGATCCAACGGTTGTGAGGACACTCAAAGCAGATCAACGATCAAGGATGGTTGCAGAACCACAACTTGCGAGTGATTTAACTTGTCACCAAAAATCTGCAATTTGAATTTGTGCGTTGTTGGTGAGTCAACCATAATCGTCGATATTCAAGGCTATAAGATCTGACAGTCTTGGATAATTGCAGGATTGGAAATAGCATGATATTTAATTCTCCTTTCAATCTCCGCAATCTATCCTTGTCGTTGATCCGACGAATATGCATCCGACGGTCACGACTTAATCCGACTTAATCTGATCGTTTGTTAGATCAACCACAATTGTCGATGTTTGAAGCTATAAGATCGGATGGTCCTGACTAATTGCAAGATTGGAAATTGTGAGTTGTTTAATTATACTTTTTCTCTCCGCAATTTATCCCTGTCGTTGATCCAGAGATTGCGCATCAACAGTCTTGAATTGATCTAATCGTTGACGAATCCTCCAACGATTTTTTTTAGATTCATCGCGCCATTTATTTTGAGCTTTGATCTTCATTCACTAACCCTCCTGATATTTTATCTCATCTTATAATCAAATAAAGGACATCGACTATTGACATCAATGAAACTATGTCCAACATGTGATCAACTCATGAAGAAAAAATAACCAACACACAGTCATGATTAAGAGAATTGAACCATGAGCATTATGAATAAAGGATAAAAGGGAAAATGATATTATTTAAAGTTTAAATTTATTATTTAAATGAAAAGGTGCAATCATTCAATATCAAAATATGTAATGATTTGAATTCACACCAGTTGGAAGACTATATAAACAAGAAACAATGGTGAGAAGAAAATGTAGTTGAATTTGTTGAAGTATATATATTTATATATAGTGGATCGAATGAAGATTCATTCTATCATGTTGGTGCTTATTTACAAGTTGGGTCTTGTAGGAGGATTCGATTCCTCACATCTCAGTTGCATATGAGATCAACAAGTTGGGACTTGTTATGAGGGTTGGATTCCTAATTTCTCAGTTGGATCTGGGAACTACAAGGTAGGTCTTGTAATAGAGATATGGGTCTCTCATATTTTCTTGAAGTTGAAGATATTCAAAGACTGATCTTATGTATTCATTGATGTTAAATAAATAAATAAAGTATTTATTATTTTATATATTGGTTGAGAAAATGAAATAAATATATGTTGTTCAATTAATTTATATAAAGTAGAAAATTGTCCAAATTTTTGTGACATTGATTCACCGCCCCCCCCACCCCTCTTAGTGTCAAGTGTCCATTTCAACACTGCCTTGAGTTTAGATCATAGTACCCTCTTTCAAAAATATTTGTCCTCAAATATTTGCAACTAAAGGATTTACATGTGATGAAACCAAGTAATATGATTTTCTTATGTTCTTTCTTTAATCATCCCATTGATGATAATCCATCCATCCAAAATCAATTTTTTCTAGTCTTAATCTGTGGTGGCTAGTTGTTGCATAATTTTATTTCCCTTGATTCCATGTATTGTTGTTGAAGATTCTCTAATTTGTAGTATATTTCTGCCTCTAATAATAGCATGTTGGATTGGGGTGATATCAATTATATTTCTCATAGACTCAGGTAGTACCCATAATTTCATTGATAAAACATTAGCAGAGTACCTCAACCATTTTGCATATCTAGTGACAATTTTTCAAATTTTGCTTGCTAATGGAGGGAGTATTGATTGTGTGGGAAAATTACACAACATTAAACTAGTATGGGAGAATACAATTTGGAAATCCCAATGTATGCTATTCCCATTGGAGGTGTGGATGTTTGTCTATGGATTTAATGGTTGAAAACATTAGGTGCAATTTCTACAAACTATAATGAATTATTCATGATATTTGAATTGGAATGAATTCAATATGAACTCAAAGGTTTAAAAAATGGACCTTCTCAATTCATCAACTCTCATAGAATGGAAAAGCTCCTAAAAAAGGGTATCAAGGGATTTTTGGTTAAACTTTATTCTATGGAAGTTAATCAAGAAGATGAAAATATTCTAGAGGAGTTTAGATGCACATTGGAAAATCACTATAGGGTATTCCAAGAAATTCCTAAAGTTGTATCTCCATCTAGAGATCATGAACATCAAATCGAACTAATACCGAGAATAAATCCTCATAATAAAAGGACTTATAGATATCCTCATCAACAAAAAGGGGAGATTGAGAAAATAGTACAAGACATCTTGGATTTGGGTATTATTTAACCAAGCAGGAAATCATTTTCATCTCCAGTAGTGATGGTGAGAAAAAAAGATAATTCTTGGAGGATGTGTCTTGATTATAGAGATAAAAAAAAAATCACCATAAAGGATAAATTCCCTAATCCAAATATTGATGAGCTTCATGGAGTGGCTTATTTTACAAAGCTAGATATTAAATCAAGATACTACTATATCATATTAAGAAAACATGACACGCCCAAAACAACTTTTAGAACTCATGATGGGCACTATGAGTTCTTGGTCATGCATCTTTGGTTAACTAATGCTCCAAATCTTCAAAGTCTTATGAACAAAAAATTTCAACCCCATCGTAGAAATTGTGTGTTGGTTTTATTTGATGATATACTTATCTATATAAAATCATGGGAAGACCACATTAGACATGTGGATCAAATCTTGCAAATGCTTGAGAACAATCAATTGTATGCAAAAAGATCCAAATGTTCTTTTAGGAAAAAATAAGAATATTTGGGTCATATTGTTTCAAGTGAAGGGGTTAAAGTGGACCCTTAAAAGTTCCAAGCTATTACAAAATGGAATACTCCTAATAACAACAAGAGTCTTAGAAGATTTTTGGGTCTTATGGGATATTATCAATTTTTTTTAGAATTATGCACACATTGTAGGCCCAGTCATATCTCTCTTGAAGAAAACTTCATTTGTATGGATTGATAAGGATAATTTGGCATTCTCTCTTTTAAAGGATGCCATGTCTTCTACATCTGTATTGGCAACCCCTGATTTCGGTAAAACATTCATAGTAGAATGTCATGCATCAGGACTATGAATATGATCAACATTGACACAAGAAGGGAGACCATTTCCTTTTGAAAGCAAACAATTGAAGGTAAAATTTTGGTGAAATATTATAACATCCCCTCTATAATACCCTATTTAATTAATTCTTAATGTAGATATAATTTATGGCTATAGCCAAGTGATGTATATGAAAATTGTATTTCTGAATTTTAATAATAAAATGTGATGCAAGTTGTTGTGGGCATGAAAGGATATGGGGGATGATTAATCCACAAGAGAGGGGAATGTAAAGGAGTCTCTAAGATATGGATCCAAGGGGGAATTACCTATGTCTATTAATTAATCAACCCACTTCCTAAATTTTATATTTTTATATGAACCTTATATTTTTTTGTTGACTGTTCCCAAATCCAATCATTGAATGCATGTAAGAGGGTGGGTGTGAGAATCCACATCCTATAGTTATTGGGAATAGGGGGACTAAGTACAATAATATTGGGGAAGTGTGTAAGTAAACCAAGAAATAAAAGAGAGGAAATTTGTATGGGAATTTACAACAATTTAAGATAGGGATGTTTTTGGATGAACAATGAGAAGAGAACATGGAAGAAGAGTTTTAGAGCCGAAGAAACCATGGAGGGAGAATTTTGTTTTGTATTTGGAGCAGAAGAATGAAGATCCATGTTGTCAAGCCTGAAGAGTGAACTCTTGTGTGAGTTTAACTATAACAACAAGTGATTGTTGTTTTTTTCCTCGTAGTTTTCCTAGTAGTGAGCTCCCTTGAGTTTCCCAATAGTGAGATTCTTAGTTACTTATTCCAGAGAGCCCCTAATAAACTAATGGGACACCCAATGGAATGAGAGCAATGAAGGGGTACATTCCTTGGATTGGTCAGGTCAAGTGGAAGAGAGTTGGTGGAAAATTGGGATAGGTATAGGAGAATACCAGTTGATTGTGAGATTTTCTGAGCTTTGAGTGGATAGTGAGAGACCACCATATTCTGTAGATTTATATCCCCAAATCGAGGGTGAATCATATTTGATATTTGGAACAACAAGTCTACAATTGGAACGTCCATCCTAAACAACTAGTTCCACAACTAATTTAAAATATAAGTTTATTATATTGTTTATTTGTTGCATTATGAGTTTAATTGTTGTGTATTAACTCTTTGTTTGAGAAAAATTTATATGTTGTTGTATTTGAGCTTATTGGTTTCATTTGATGTTTATTTTAGAATTTTTTTATTTGCATCTACTTCATGGTATCAATAAATGGTTAAAAAAATATTTTTTCCTCTAGATGGTAAGCTACAAGATTAGTTAGCAGAAAAAAATTAATTTTATGAGTCTTTCCACACGTAGTGGTCCTCAACTGGGCTATGGAACATTACATATTGGTGAGATTATAGTTCAACGGTGAACTTGTATGGACAAAGAACCAATGTGAATTTGGGAAAATTCCTTGTCACAGATTTTGATCTGTGACGAATTTGGGGGAAAATGGTGAAAAATCAAAGCAAAATCCCCAAATTGGTGAGAAAATTTGAGTTTCAAATTCCTTAGAACTATCGAAGAGATGATCAAGTGTGTCAATATATAGGTTTTAATGTTAAATTTGACCTGGAATGTCGAAATTTATGTTTTCATGGAGACTGAAGAATTCAAGTGAAGTTTGGTGAATCGACGACTAAGATGGTGAAAGATCTTGAGATCAACGACCCAGGTTCATCGTAGATTGATTAAATCTTATAAGTTTTGGAGTTTTTCAAAGGGACCATATCAACGACTAGGATATGTTTTGAAAAGGAAGTAGATCGACAATTAGAATTCATTTCCATAGATTGACGAAGTTAAAGAATCGACAATCGATATTCATTGGAAAAATTGGGTGAAGTTTCATGAATCAACAATCCATATATTTTTGAATGGGAGATCAATGGCCTAGATTCATCTAGGATTTGGTCAAAAATATATAAGTTCTAGAGCTCTCCAACATCCATGTGTCATGCCATGTCATTTAGAGTGTCATGTTAGTGTTCACGTGTCATTCCATCAACATCTATGTGTCATGCCATGTAGGCATCCACATGTCTTTCCACATCAGCATAGTTTCCACTTCATCCAAGAGATGGTCAATGGTCGATGATTGGTGTTTGAAAGAATTTGTAAACAAGTTGGTTTCCAAGGAAATTTGTTGATGGTCAATCACCAATGATCGGTGTTTGGAGAGATTTGTAAGAAAAAAATAGTTTGCTAAATGAAATGGTCGGTGGTCAATGGCCAATGATTGAGATTCAGGGAAATTGGGGAGCAAGTTTGGTTCACCAAAGGAATTAGTCGATTGTCGATCATCGATGTAGTGTTGGAAAATCAACAGTCCAAATTGATTCGTGCTAGTGATCGACGATGGAGATTCATCCACGGGCAGGGGGAAGGTTTAGTAGATCAATGATTGAGATTTATCATGATTTTGAGATCGACAAATCAAGTTAATATATTATTATAAAAGTAAAAATGGTCAAATTTATATGATTTTATTTTTATTTTTGAAGGTCTTCAACTTGCAGGGGCATTTTGAGGCCCTAAACAATGTTTTAAGGAGTTCAAATTTTCAAAATTGCAAGTGTTGAAGGCACCAAATATAGTTTTTTAGATTAAATAAAAGAAATCAAAGAGATATTTCTAGCGATCTATCCCAAACATAAAACATAGATCGTATGACAAAGTTATAGTTGTAACTTTTAAGGGTATATTTTTGGCACCAATTTACTTCCAGAGGGAATCACTCCTTGCTCATAAGTCTATTTAGGGTATGGGAGTGGTATATGGAAATATTATGAACCATGGAAGAAAAACATGGATCCAAATTTGGAATCTGAATAAGTAAAAAGGTACAGGAAGAGAAAGAAGACACATGTAGCATACATGGATAAAATGGGAAAACAATCCAAATTTCCTCAGACCATGACTTCTAGCTTGGAGCTCAGATTTGGTAAAATGAATAGTCGTTGGAAAGGCCTTGAGGAGGAGAATACATCTGTCCACCTAGAATTTTGAATTGTAAAATTTGGATCTAGCCATACTTACATAAAACCTAACATTATTGAAATATTTCAATTGAAAAGGATTAAGTATAATAAATATTGGTTAGTTCACTTAGATATAGGGGCCAAAAGGAAGATCATTGAGCTAGTTAAATATTGTGCAGTAGACATGAATGGAATCAACACAAAGGTAAATGTGAACATCATACCATTGGGTTCATATGATTGTGTAATTGGTATGGATTGGTTGGAAAAACACCATGTTGTCCTAGACTTTTATAACAAGGAAATCACATGTCTTGAGGAATAAGGGAAGAAAGGAAAGGTTCAAGGAATTCCAAGAGCTATAGTTGTAAGAGAAATTTCATCTATGAAATTGCAAAAGAGTTTTAGAAAGGGATGTTGTATTTTTGCAACCCATATGGAAGAGACATCAAGAGATAAAGTCGCAAGTATTCAAGACCATCCGGTCTTGAGGGATTTTGAAGATGTTTTTGGAGAAATCCAGGGATATCCACCAAAAAGAGACATTCATTTCTCTATTTATTTGGTTCCAGGAGATGCCCCAGTGTACAAGAAACCTTACATAATGGGTACACCAGAATTGAAGGAGTTGCAAATGAAACTTGAATAACTGTAGATGTAGAATGGAAGTAGTTACCTGTTATTTTATTATAGAGATGCCTAGAATAGTGAAGCACCCTGATTCCATCATGGTGGTGGTGGATAAATTAACTAAGGAAACATATTTTATTCCAATGAAGAATACACACAAGGAAATACATTTTACAAAATATACATGAAGGAAGTTGTCAAACTACATGAAGTGGCCAAGGAAATTTTTTTAGACAAAGATCAAAAATTCCCTTTCAATTTATGGAAGGGTTTGTTCAAAGGTTTTGGGAGAAATATGAATCTCAGTACAATGTATCACCTATAGTCAGATGGGAAAACATAGAGGACTAACAAAATAATTGAGGACATCATCATAATGTATGTGATGGACCAACCATCAAAGTGGGAGGATTATATCCACTTAGTGGATTTTTCTTACAATAATGGGTATCAAGCCTTATTGAAGATGAGACGATTTGAATCATTGTATGGTAGGAAGTGTAACACACTAGTGAGTTGGGATAATCTAGTAGACAATGGTGATTGGGTCAGATTTGTTAAAGGAAATGGAAGAGAAAACAACAAAGATCAAGAAGAATTTAAATACTACCCAGGATAGATAGAAAATTTATGCAAACAAGAACAAAGTTTTTAGAGATTTTAAAGTGGGAGAACATGTTGTTTTAAAGTGAAGGAAAAAATAGGTTCGCTAAGATTATGAAGTTTCTAAAAGTTAGCAGCAAGAAATTTTGGACCTTTTGAAATACTAGAAAATATAGGGTCAGTTGCATACATGATAGCATTACCTGCATCCATGAGAGTGCATAATTTATTTCATTTTTCATTATTAAAGAAACATGTACCTGATTGTTCCAACTTTTTGGGTTGACCTGGGTTCTACTTTAGGTTTCCAACAAAACCCTGTAAACCATCGACCCTTCTAAAGACTAGAAGGAAACACTACACATAGAGTGCACAATGTAGTCTCACCCGAGATGGCTTATGGGTGACTGTGGGACCCAAATGTTTGCAGTCTTGTGTTGACGCGGCGAAAATGAACGCTCGCCAACTGGAAGAGTGGATCCGGTCCGGGGTTGTCTAAATAACCCAAGCCGTTTGGGATAACCCACCCTGACGGGTTTAGCGGCTCCGTTGGCCGATCTAAGTCCTAGAAAAACAAATGAAAACTACACAAAGAAACTAATCTAAATACAAACAATAATGAAAACAAACTAATAAACAAATCTAAACTACATATATACAATCTATTACCTAAATCATACAACTATAATCCTATAAAAGTAAATTTTTAATTATCAATAGAATCAACTTTAATTACAAATATCCAATATTTACAAATTACAGAGTTAAATTAAAACCTGCAAAAATCATTTGTAATCTGTCCTAAGACAACGAAACCATTGTTTTTTGATTTTTATAATTTTATGAAAAAGAAATAGAATAAAAACTATCTAAACTAAGAAACTAAAATAATAACTCTAACTATGAATCTAAACTAATATTTTTATCTAAACTACTTATATTATATTGACTAATTAACTATCAAATAATAAATAACAAATTGACATGAAGTAACGCTTCAGGTTTGTCCTGTATGCAATAATTGTTTTAGTTGTTCGGAGGGAGGAAACCCGCACCAGATTATCCACGAACTTCTCGTAAAAAAGAAGAAGTTGTGCCCTTCAAATATAAATAACAGGACAAACAAGGCATAAAAATAACAACAATGTTATGATTTACAAACCATCACAATTAGATAAATCTGTGTGCAACGATTTGTACAAAATGATTCAATTAATGAAAAAGATAAACCTGTATTCATTAAATTGAAAGAAAACAATTGTTGTACTTTTAAAATAGGAGAGATCAGATATGGACAACATATAAATCAAGTCATATCAACAAGCAATGAATTATGATAGCTAAAGTAGTCGATAATAAATTGCAAACTGATATACAAAAAACTTGAAATAAAAGTTTGATATATTGAAAGCGAAAGCTGTTACAAGACATCAACTTTCATCTCAGTCTGAATCATAAGTCCATAGTCTGGTTCTCTCCACCGTGATGATGATGGTCCTCATTACAAAAAATAATAATTATTTAAAGACCTCCCACAGGGTAAAACATCCCTGTGGGAATTATCAAAACAGTTTACAAAAAATGTGGGGATAATATCCCAAATCTGACTAAAACTAACAACCTATAATAAAAATGTATCACTAAAACATCTCTCAAACTACCATAGCATGCCCCATTGATCATTGTAATTCGTATGCACCTGAAAGGGGACAAGAATGGATTAGATTAGAGGATATTTTGTTGAAAAAATTGACAAAAATCTAAATTCTAAGACTAGCTACATAATCTTGCGATTTTGTAGCTGGTCTAAATTGAACACAAAATCGTTTCAAAACCAATTCAAATCTTAACAGAATTATATTCAAACTATTAAACCAATATTTGATTGCTAATTAGAAACCAAACGAATCATTCACATCAAAACTTGTATGCAAATTAAAACAAAAGAAATCGTGGGCAATCGAAAGGTGACAAAGATACATGTACTCTGTTCAACATTTGTTATCACTAATTCGGGTAAACAGAATCACTTAGATAGTTGGACAGCAATGAAATCAATTTCACGAACCAATTCAAATCGACACAAACTGTAACCGATTGAACAAATCATTTATGCAATCGTTTATGTCGCCACATCCATTAACAAAATCATTGTCGAATCACAACGAAACCAACAGGATCGTTTTTTAAAATTAATAGAATTGTATCAAACATATACCAATGATCATGCTAGTCGTGGCACACAACAATCGTTTACAAATCAAATTAGACAGGAACGAATCGAAACAGTTTGGGGTCAACAAAATCGTTATGTAAAATCATATCAATCAACACAGCCACACGATTTTTAGCAAATAAATCTTTTGCACAGGTCGAAAATAATCAAAACCCAAACGAAAATGTTGATTCAATACAAAACATAGTCGTTCCTAGTAAATCAAAGTCAACAAGGTTGTTTTGAGTGTACTAGAAACAAACGAAACTAATCGAAGTCAGACCAAATCGACTATCCTAAATCAGACAAACAAAATTGTTTCAAAAAACAAGCCAAATATAATAAAAACCAAATCAATGGCTTATACTAAGCTAGGAATGACAAAATCACATAACCAAAGAATAACTATGTTTAATTATAGAAAAATGAATCTACAGGATCCACAACAAATCCTTTTTGATGATCAAACTATAACAAAATCATTTCGAATTTATTAAAACGAACAGAGCTAATTTGAAAGCAAATCCAATCGGTTATTTTAATTCAAAAAAACTCACAAAGCAAAAGCACTGTCAACACACATACCTGGGAAACTCGGTCATGATAACTTGGAATTGACAAAGGCTGTTGCCGCTTCGACATTCCTAAAGACAATCGAACCGGTGGTTTTTTGTTTCTTTTCACTGGCCTGAAGCCTGTCTTTTTCTTTTGACAGCACTGTAACTTGCTCCTCTAACAATTTGATATTTGATTGCAATAAGGGAACGTCGGTGTAATAACGCTCTAGACACACATTACATTGGATGCATGATGGCTTCTCGGGCTTTGACATAACAGGCGAGGGTTTGTTTAAGTCACTAGGGGTTTCATTGTCCAACTTGATTCTCGGGTAATTAGGATTGTTTTTGAGGCACATGGTTAGGTTAGAGACATAGTCATAGGGTTCTTTAGAGAACAGACCATGAGAATAGGGGTACTCTTCAGCTAGGAAACGCTCGATATCGGAGTCCGAGTCCTCACTCAACACTATGGGCTTTTGGTCAATGTTCTATTTAGGTTTGTTCCGGGCAAGTCTCGATATCAATCGAGCATTTTTCTTCCCCTTTCTGTTGACAGTAGTATCATTGTTGTATTTCTTCCTCATAGGTCTTTTGACGACCTTAATATCATCCTTAGCACACGGGTTAACCAAGGCATCAGGTAGGTCCAAATCGGGGTAAACTGAGGGTTTGACAGGGGGTAGAAGGATATGCAGTGGCGCGGCTAGTCCAACCAACGTCTCACTGACCACAGGCTTGTCAATTTGAACAGACTCTGGATTAGCAAAGCCATTTCTGGATAGAAAGGCTTGCCAATTATCGTGATGAAGGATCAAATGATGGACGATGATGAGTTTAATTAAGTCGTGGTGAAACAGGCTGCTATCAGCCTTCTCGCATTTGAATCTCTTAGCCATCTTGTAAAGACTACACAAGAAGTAATGCGGCATATTCAAAGGATAGCCCATGAAATTCATCAATAACCGTAGGTGATACAGAAAAACCAAGCCATACCGACCTTCACATGTCACAAATTGTTTAACGATTACCAAAAGATCGTGCCACCTGGGTTTGAGGGTATAAATAGGCATACCTTTATCACAGGAAACAACCTTTCTTGATACGAATAGTAATGGCCGCGACACCTCGTCGAATTTGGAGTTTTTAAACCATCGTTGGCATGTAGCTGGCAGTCCTGTAACAGAGCTCATGAATTATTCATTCAGCTCGAGCTGTATGTCACCTACTTTATCCCTGCACCCATCAAAGGTGAGCGCGAATTGTTGGGCAACATAAATGTTGAAACCCTCGAACCTCTATATAAACACGAGCCAACCACTATTTTCTAAATCCTTTTGAGCATTATCGAATAGTAACAGAGCTTGGTTACCATTTGGCTCTATGTGCACCACCAGTGCCATAGACAGGAGCACATGGTGAGCAGGGTGAGTGGGTAAGGGTTCGAACAGAGTATACACAAGGTTGATATCTCACAGGCTCGCCCGAAAACTAGCAAAGGTGAACCGGGATAGGGGGAAAACATTAATGCCAGAACGTGTGAAGGTGGTGTAGCTAGTTCAACCCATGCAAAACAGTCATATCCCATAGTACAACCGCCAACGCATACAATGATTCAAACCATTATTGCAGAGGTTCTAAACTATGCCATTTAATAAAATCTATGATACGTGGACCAAACATTTGCGCGAGCAATAGTCATAGTTTTAAAACCAAAACAATAATTTGAAATCACACCAAGGGTTAGATTATATGAACTATGTGTTGTATGAAATGATTTATACCAAGGGACTAACCACAACACCCATGTTTTTTCATAAAACCAACGTGTCAAGGGAATAGATCAAAGAACATATAAATAAAATCACCATTGTATCACAAACTCGATCAAAAGAATATCATCACAGTCTTGTAAAATGAAGTCATATTAACAAATAAAGAATGCCAAATGAATAAGGATCTTGGAGTCTTGTCAACTGTATAACAATAAATAAATTGGAAACGCAATGAACATAAATACAAGAGTGATCATAACAATCCATCGATGTTTTTAATATGACTTCGAAATCAAAGTTTTCATGCTTGGAGTCGTGAAAATAAGAACAAGGGAAAGTGGGAAATGCATATAAAACAACAGTATCGTTTTATTCGAAGGTTGCGACTAAAATCAAAGTTTTCAAAACTCTGGTGTAGGCAACTTATAAGGACAGTATAAAAATGCGAATTGGCTGCCAACATCTTGGAAGGGAGACTTATGTGGGGATGAGAGAAATTATTTCTACCTCAAAACACATCATATTTATTATTCTATTACATCAACACATCATTATATCTTAGATCTACCACTAAGTAATCGGTTGCATTCATTTAAGATATATTCTATAGTAATTATACTAGTTACTCTATTGTGCGCTACATTTTACTACTAACAGATTAATCCATTCATCATAATGAAACAATTGCAAGAAATAACATAATCATTCCACAAAAAGAAAAAAAATTACCATGGTTCAACCCCCCTAAGATACGTCCACAAATATTTGGCTATCTTGGCTCTTTTATTATCCTGCATCAAGGTTACAACGCTACACACATTACGTTTATTTCTCCCACTTGGAAGTTCTATGGAATAACCCTCATATGTTTTATACTTCCACTCAGAGACTGAAAATATCGCAATAGTCTCCACATGTTATGACCATGACCTTACCATCGATTACAATGCTTGAACTAACATACCCCTTCTATTCACAATCCTGTCTCTCTCTCTCCCTGTCTCTCTATATGTCCTCTCTACTATCTCACAACAATATATTTATATTGCAAAAAGGGTTGATTACCCGTTACAAAATTAACCAAAACCCTAATGAATTGACCATAGGTGGATTAGATTTTTCCACTTTCTAACTCTGTGATCGCGTCTAGTCCAAAATCCAACTGGTTTCCTCGTTGATCTGCATATTTCTTCCTCTCTTTGACTTTCCTAGTTTCCTGGTGCTGATTTTCCAGTTTTTTTGACACGTGCTCCTTCTTTGGTCCATTACCTAACTACCTTCATTAATTATCGTTCCTTTCCATAATATTTTATTTTCATCCCTATATTTATCAACATTTCCTCGAATTTTTTTCCAAAATGGCATGTGCCAACATGCCCCCAACACTCACCTGTGGCTCGTCCCGAGCCACTCAGGTAGTGTGTGCTTCATGTATTGATGTTTCAAGCACATGAAACCTGTTTGTAATTTATTCAAATTGGGGTTTTATTTGTGTGTTATTTTGTGCTATAATCTCCACAGTCTGCACAGTAATGCGTTCCTTCAACAATTCCCTACTCTCCAAGCCAACTTGTTCAATTTGGCCCTTTGTTGAGTCAATCTCACTAAGAATTTGTTCTTCTCCTTCTTGCAATGGTTCTAACTCAACCCGCCTGTTATAGCAAGATTTGCCTAACCATTTATGTCTTGCACAAAGGGCCTTTTTCCATTTCCCTATGCAGAATTGGCATCTCTTTTTGATGAATCTAGAGCTAAAAATACATATGTTTTCACATATACGTGCCCTATCTACTATACATCATGTGTATACACAGGTTGCTCCACTACAACCCACATACATCAGGATTTGTGCCAAAAAATTCAAAAATGAAGTCGGGTTTCCATGTCACGACAGGAGATTTCTGATCCTTGTCCTTCCATATTTTGGAAACGTTCCGACTCTTCCCTTCAGTTGCATTTTGAAGGCTATAAGTGCACAATTCTGAGCTATGGAAAAAGAGGAGAAATATTTCAACTTTGAGAGAAAAGTTACTCTAGAGAAATTACTTCATATTGATTCTACATCCCTTTGTCCCAAGGGTCTAAACACAGTGTTCAACCCCCAATCTCTTTCCCTGCTGTTGAGAGAACCTCATTGTCTCTTTTCTATGATCTTGCCTTTGGTGGAGGATTGAAATGGTGGAGGCCCTGTTTGAAGGAACTTGGTTTCTTGGTTTTGAACTATGCCGACACATAATTCTGTAATGTTCTCGCTTCTGCTGATCATTTATTAATAGAAATACTCTTTTCTCGTCCAATTGGTATTGTGCAAATATATGATTATTATCCATGGGCATGTTTGTAATGTGTATTAATGGATTATGCTATCTAATGTGCTAACCCCTTTATATTATCACTGTATACTTTCTCTTCTTGTTTGTTGAGAACTTGTTGCATGTACAAAGCTTTGGGTCAAAGTACTCAACAGTGGAACATCATCAAATGTTGGAACGAGGTAGGATTGTTTATTATCTCCCTTGCATATTGGTTTATATATCATATGTTGGAATTGAGTAGATTTTTGCAGTCATACCTATCTATTGTGGTTTACCCTAGCCATAGAAATGTTTTCCCTCGTAACAAAATTGGCGACTTCACTGAGGAGAGATTTTCTTTGTAAGGGTTTGAAGTAATTTTTCTCCTTGCCTTGCTCTTTTTCATTTTTGGTTCTTGTCATATCACTACTTGACAGTTTCTGTTCACTCTAGGTTTGAGTTTTCAGCCTTTTTCTCTTGCCTGGCCTTATTTTCAAGCACGTACGTGCCTTTTTCCTTAATAGTCGCATATACACGTGTGCTGTCTCATCGTGTTAAGTTTATGAATATATATGAATATAAAATTCAAAATAAACCCACAATATCAACAAGAGTAATCCAAACCATTCACCAAAATACTGAACACAAGAAATATAGAGAAAACCCTTGAGGTAGGGTAACACCATACAATGGATCCTATTATGGAAGGGATCCTCTCCTGTTCACTTGCCTCTTCGAGGGGGAATCCTCCTATTGAGCTACTGCCTCTTCGAGTGGGGAATCCTCCTATTGAGCTACTTCTCCAAATACAATAATTTTCATATCCTATTACATTGCTTGAACCTCTTTATATAGTGCTACCATCACCTAAGAACATTCTAGAGGAGGAATATTCTAAGTAGAACCTTCTAAGAAGTCCTCTTACATTTATTATATCTAACTACCATAGTGGGCCTGATGACAATATAGTGGACCTATTCCACATTACATCAATGACCTCCACTATTATCACCATGGCCTGGCCTCCCCACTACTACCTCTAGATACCTAAATACACTGCGGAGCTACATATATACACACTCTTTTCCTAACAACAAGCAGATGCCTCTTTTCCCTACCTATTTTATTGGTTTTGTGATTGTTGGGTAGGATTTAAAGGTTTCTCATCCTTATTTGGTCTCTGTAGTGTTTGTTGAGATCATATGGGATGACAGGAAACCCGTTTCGAGTTGAATTTTGGGCATAGTCTTTTCTATTGTTTTTCATATTTTTATTTTTCCTTGTAATCGGAAATGCTGTTTTCTGGTTTCTCGGGTATTATGCTTGAGTTATTTCATTTCTACACAATAGAATTTATATATCAAAGGCCTATCAATCCATGCATTTTCAGTATATTGCAAATACAAAAAATAAGCATTTTATTGCTTGGCATTTTTGTCTTTGAACCAATAACTTAGTTCATTTAGTGAAAGATCACATTTTACTTCTCCTGGAATTATGTAGAGTTGAAATTGAAATTGCATTGTTTTTATATGCATATCATTCATTGAAAAGTTAAATTTAGACTTTTCATTATATTTATATTTCTATTTCTCTCAGAGTCATAATATCATGAGTTTCAATTCCATACCCTTTATAATCATGGCCAATAAAATTTATGCTTTTAAACTAAAATTGATTAGTCACGCATTTTGTTTTTAGGGTGCACAAACTAGTCTAGGATTTAGTGCCTGGGATAGGATTTTGAGTAAACTTCTCCAAGCATTAAATCAACATATGTGTCTCAGACAAGGAGTTGAGTAGTCCATTGTATAATTGGTAAGATCAGAGGCTCCACTCCACACTGCAGTTAATCACTATAAGGTCATGCAAAGTTAGTCAAGGATAACCCTCTAATACCAAGATAGCCGAGATATTTTGTGGATTTCCATTCATATTTAGGATCTTCTAGCACCCATACCTCTATGGAGGCTGGCCCTTTCAAGGTTTCAAGTTTTCTACCTCTACCATACCAGAATCCGTGACTGACGATCGTCACTGCATCTTGCTAAGTATAGTGGCCATTAGTTGCTTCACCTTGGGTATCTCATAGGTTACTAAGTGTGGGTTATTCTACTTGTACCTAGGTCGATAGGGTCGCATAACACACAACCTTTATGGAGGATTACCTCTTCGTGTGGGGATCCGGGATGAACTAGTTGTTAAAGCCACGAGTGCCCTTATAATGGATTATGTTACCTCCAAACTTTTTAGCAGGAGTCTCAAGTCCCTCCTGGATGAGACATACCTTCTTAGCAAGGGAGGCCACTCAACCACTTTTATCCCGCTTGCATGCATATTGGTCGTTTGACTTTTGGTATGATTTTTTGACTACTAGTTGGCCTTAGAATATCTTTGAGTTTCATCATGGATAATGGAGTTTTTTTCCTTTACTTACTACTACCCATCCCATGATTCCTAATACTCATTTCATGGGGATCGATCCTTCCTCGAGCCACAATGGTATGAAGAACTACAACACTCACCGGCACTGGTCTCAGTGTAATTTTTCCGTTGATATTCCTTCACCGTAAGTAATCCTCTCCCGTCCAATGTGATATGAATCATATCATTGGACCTCGGGGCACCATGGCTCTGATGCATTCTTCTTTGTTTGATATGAGTCGGGTCCCCATGGGAGGTTGGAACCTTCCCCTTTATGGATCCAATGCTAGCTATGCTCTTCCAGAAGCCAGTGCTCAAATGGGTACTTATCCCACTTATTATTCCCCATCCACATATCTGTCGTCTACCATGTCAGTTTATCCGAACACTTTTTCCATGACAGGCCCTCAAGTGCCTCTAGGTATTTCGTACGGGGAAAATCAATTTTATGGTTCGAGATACCCTATTTATGGATCCCTTCACAAAGGGGCAACATATATCATCACTTAATAATTTTATCCTAATTCTACTCCTCTGCTACGCTTCTCAATGATGATACCCATCTAGACCTCTTCAATTCATTTTAGCAGTTTTCACCCCTTCATGTGGGATATGGGGTATACCGTGATCCTTCCCGCCTACAATGTTTCAAAACCACCTTTCCCCGACTCGCATCAAGTGACAAAATATACTACTATCCCATTTATTGTCATTCATACTAGTGCTCCATCACCAACTTATTCCAAATATGTCGGAGATGGGTCCACATTTTCTACAAATTATGTCGACAACTCACACCAAACCTCTGCCAATTATGTTGAGGGAACCATCCTTTTCACCTCTAATCATAGTCGCGTCACATCTCCAACCTCTATTCATAATGAAGGATGATATTCTCTTCCCTCTATCATTCATGACGAGAGCCTGTCACTAGCCATTGTAAACAATGATGGGGGCATCGAGAAGCCTAAATGTCTCAAACGTAAGCCTAAATTACTTTGCAAGACTTGAGAAGGAAATCACCCAGCGCTTGTGTCGCTAATATCTGGATACTAGAAGTGTGGGCTCTACCCAAGAGCTCCTTCATATTCTCGAAATATATGTGGTCTCTCTCACACCACTTCTCCTTTGATAGTCTCGGTCGCTCCGTCGCTGCAATCCCCTCCTAAACTCACCCCCTTTGTCGAGGGTGAAACATCTCTTCCCCCCATTACTATGCATCCTCTCAACCTATAATTAGCGTAGATCATTCCTTCAACGAAAGATTGGCCTTCTAATGCTCTCCTCCAAGTCCCCGAAGGTTCTCGATTGGGATGATCTAATGGGTCATCCCATTTCCCCACCTATGTCTTTCCATTAAGAGACATTATTCAACCATCATGGAGACTATACACTCTGTTAGCACTTTCCCTCCTTGAATTTGAGAGCTTTGGGTTTTCCCAAGTTTTGTCATCTATCATAAGAAACCCACCTTCCTGCTAATATTGGTATAGGAGTCAGGGCCTCCCTTACATTTGATTGTGAACAACAAAAATGAGTCTTAGTTTGTCTTTTCCTCCGATTTGTATAAAACTTAAAAGATTGTTGAGTGATTTGTCCCTTTCACACTCAAGCAAATTGGATTTGAAAGCACAAGTGAGTCTTAGTTAATCTCTTTTCTCACTCATTATAAAAAATGGAAAAGATATCCGAGTAACCGTCCTTTTCTACAGTCTCTATAAATTGGATCTAAAGACGCCTATTTGATACAAAGTTTGGCCCCTTTTAAAACACCAAGTAACCAGTAGACATAAAATGATATTTTGGCGTTATGTTGTGATTACATCTCATGCCCTCACTTGTAGTATTGAGCCTTAGTCCCGGTTCTCACTTTGTGCTATAAACCATGGCCTACATTTTTGTACCCCCAAGTAGAGCCTTGTTTATATCTTTTGTAGTTTGACACCCTATACCCCTGAGGGAACATCACCCCAAGTGTACATATCCCGCATGCATTTCCTTACATTAAGAATAAGCATATTCCAAATTTGAAATAGTTTTTATTTACTTGCTACACTCGCTTCCTCCTCTTCTATATCATAAATGACTCATTTGTTATGAAAAAAAAAAAAAAAAAGACGCATGAAGGAGTACTCATAATATAAATTGGCACAGCTTGTGTCGCTTTTGAACATAACACAAAATTATTGAGTCCTCAGGTCATCATAATTTTGGGTTTTAGCATGGCCTTAGGAAGATGATCTTTTTACATAGTCTTCTCAATACTGGAGTACATTCTTCCAGTCCCTATTGAGAATATTATTGATGCCTCCTACAGATCTAATAGTCACATCATTTGATTCTATGTTGCCGGAGTCCACCATGTCTCCGCTTCTTTTCAAAGGAAGTCTATCAACCTCAGATCCATTCCTCGAACTTCGATTTTCATGTCATACATACCCTCAATTTGTCTTATAATCACATGATATTATGGTATTATCATGCACCTTGGTCCTACTTCATCATTGGTAGGTCACCTTGAAACCAACAATCGACACTTCATAATCGGTTGTTGACTGGGAGGTTTCCCTTGTTCGGATTTCCGGCAGAAAACATCTATTCAACATTGATTCGTGGCAAAGGTTCGATGCCATTAGCTCATTGGTGGTTTCCTCATCAAGCTGGCCAGCTTTTCTACCACGGATCGCTATTCTGATGGTATTTTTCATGTACCTCTTGAATTTGGTACATGCAAAATATGCACAAGGTTGTTAGTTCATGAACATGTTCTTCGTCCGATCCCCACCAAATTATGAAGCTCCCCCCGGGATTTCTTATACGATTGATGAGATATTCTTTAATGCTCTCCTTTCAATGGGTCTCTTTCCATCGACTTCGTCTCATTTATTCTAGATATGAGACTTAGAGCTTTATGAGTACCTTGAGACTTGTAGCCATTAGTGGCAGGATCTCTCGCAATTGACAGATGGGAATACATCAATGTCTCCTCGATCAATGGATTCCTCAGGTGTTCAACATCGACTCCTTTATTCACACTTGTAGGAATGTACTTGGTG
This sequence comes from Picea sitchensis, assembly GCA_010110895.2. Classification (NCBI taxonomy): domain Eukaryota; kingdom Viridiplantae; phylum Streptophyta; class Pinopsida; order Pinales; family Pinaceae; genus Picea; species Picea sitchensis. The sequence goes on along the minus strand of SNQJ01S0001143.1, from coordinate 81,031 downwards.
CCTTGATACCTACTTTCATTATTGTTAGGTTGTCTCGTGTTTGTTAACGATATACCTCAATGACCGGTAATCAAATGATGTCTCATTGTGTTCGAACTCAAATCCTTTATTCACATAATGTAGACTTGCACCCTTGGCAGATAGTGTAGAAGAATTGAAGACATCACTATGTGGCCATAGCTTTCTTGATTTGTTGCATCCTTTTCATTGGACCAACACCTATTTGACTACAGTAATCATGGGACATCAAATTATACTCCATTGTAAATAGATATCTTCAGATTGGTTTTGAGATTGGTCCTACTGGGCCTTATTCATGATTATGACAACTTTTGGCATATAACCACATTTGTATTTTCCTATTCATGGCCACGGACACATATTTGGTATATTTCCCACATGGATCTGCGTTGTATTCTATCGGTAGCCATGTATGTAAAGTCAAAGAAAAATGTAATGAGCAACTAGTCTTTCCAATTGGGTTTACACCACTCCACTTCTGGGTTATTTATAATGTATTTCGACCATCATAGATACTCCTCTGACCTCACACATTAGGGGGAATTTGTTATAGCAAGATTTTCCTCACCATTGTTATCTTGCACATAGGTCTTTTTTCCATTTCCCTGTGCAGACTTGTCATCCCATTTTTATGAATCCAAAGCTAAAAATACATATTTTTTCACATATATGCACCCTATCTACTATACAACATGTGTATACGTAGGCTACTCCACTATAGACCACGTACATCGACATTTGTGCTAGAAAATACAAAAATGGAGTCGGGTTTCCATGTCACGATAGGAGATCTATGATCCTTGGCCTTCCATATGATGGAAACGTTTTGACTCGACCCTTCAGTTTCATTTTGAAGGCTATAAGAGCACAATTCGAAGCTATGGAAAAAGAGGAGAAAACATTCAACTTTGAGAGAAAAATTACTCTAGAGAAATTACTTCATATTGAGTTTGCATCCCTTTGTCCCTCAAGTCTAAACATAGTATTCATCCCCTAAGATCTTTCCCTATTGTTGAGAGAACCTCATTGTCTCTTTTCTATGATCTTGCCTTTGGTGGAGGATTGAAGTGGTGGAGGCCCAGTTGGAAGGAACTTGGTTTCTTGGTTTCGAACCGTGCTGACACAAAAGTATGTAATGTTCTCACTTATGCTGATCATTTATTAATAGAAATACTCCTTTCCCGTCTAATTGGTATCGTGCAAATATATGATTATTATCCATGGGCATGTTTGTAATGTTTATTAATGGATTATGCTATCTAATGTGATAATCCCTTTATATTATCACTATATACTTGCTCTTCTTCTTTGTTGAGAACTTGTTGTAGGTACAAAGCTTTGGGTCAAAGTGCTCAACAGTGGAACATCATCAAACGTTGGAATGAGGTAGGCTTCTTTCTTATCTCTCTTGCATATTGGTTTATATAGAATATGTTGGTATTGAGTAGATTTCTACAGTCATACCTGTCTGTTGTGGTTTACCTTGGCCATAGAGAGTTTTTCCCTCATAACACTGCCTTGACTTCTTATATACTTGTATGGAATTAATATCTTCCTGCAAATTATTCATCTCTTGTGCACTTTTCAATCTGTCAGGTATTTTCATAGTTTTCTTCTTCTGCTTTAATTATTGCATCGCAATGTTTATCCCTTCTTATTTTTGGTCCAACTCCTGACGTTTCCCATCCTCCTGAATCTTTTTCCATAGATGCACATTCTTATTGTAAATATCTCTTCTTTCCAGGATTACAAGTGCAATTTCTTCCTGTATGATTTGTAGCCTCCTGTTGTCTTTGTATTCTTACTTATGGTGGAGTACTAGGTACTAAACGTTTTGTCAAATATGTCATTTCGATTATGTAAATCTCCATAGCTTGTGTTATTTTCTCAAATTCATCCTCTATGGGTATATTCTCTCATGCACTATGAGAAATGGTTTTAAATACTTCTTCAACTTACTTCTATATTCTTCCAACATGATTATTTGTTTCATCCCTCTTGAAATTCACTTGGTTAAGAGTTATATCCAGTGTATTATTTACTTTTGTGGCCAACTGTAATCATGTGGCATTTGCATGAGCCCTTGACTAGATTTATTGTGTGACACTTATCTGTAGTTTGTACAATGCTTTTGTTGGAATATTGAGCAGTGCCAAGTACAGATGACATATATCCTTATGTGGCCTCTGTTTTGTAGCTTCATTTACCTGCAATAACCCCTGGGTGATACAAAAATTTTCATCCCCATAAATATGGTCTTCATTGTCTCTTATTCTGGAAGTATTGTTTCTTGAGAGGTTTGTTTTTGTTGTGCCTGATATTTTTGTTGTGTTGTCGTAATCTACAACTATTCCAATGCATATTTTACCTCTATCAATTTCATCATTACTTCCTCCCTATGCTTCTCAACATCATACAAGGTTTCCGTAGTGCAATCCTGCACTTTTTCTGCTACTAAATGAGCATCATCCTTTGTAATTGTAAGCTGATGAATGTCCGTATGTTCCTTCATTTAATTGCATTGTCTTAGTGCCTGAAACACTGTTATTTTCCTTGGTAGTGTCTATGTCTACGCGGTTTGAGCTGGCATATCCAAATTTGGGAAATTTCCACCTCCTATTTTCTCTTGCATAGGAATATTATTATTGGTCTGCATTCCTCCATTTTTTTCTTCTGCATGCTCCTTTTCCTGAGTTGAAGCCTTTGGTATAGTGTTTTTCTGTTTTGTCATTTTAGTTGTTGTGTTACCCCTTGTTTCTTTTGTGTTGTTTGTAGCTTTCCTTGTGTTTATTGTTGGGTTGGTTGACTACTGTGAAGGTCCAGTCTCTACTTGTTGTTTATATTTTTTGTACTTTCTTTGAGATTACTAACACATTCCACTCTTCAAGCCAATCCTTCATATCCCACTATAATTATTCCTCTATGCCACAATATCTCAACTAAAATCATTCCATTTTAAGATCTTTCTTAGCCTGGATCCATATGTTATGCCTTGAATCTTGAAAATTGGTTATTCCTTGATTCTCTCTCACAACTTCTGGTGGTATTTTCCATGTGTTTTCCAGCTTCTCCTTCATCTCATCATAGTACATGGAAAAAATGTTAGCATTCACTTTCCTTGTCTTTGGATATAATGTATTCCATAATGTTGTTTATTTTGTTGCGCGACATTTCCCCATCCTCTAGTAAAATCCACTATACTTTGGTTCTCCCCATAAAACCATTTTTATGAATATGATTATCCATAGATAATGAAATTCTGAACCGAGGTCCTGAAAATCCTTACAATCATCCAAATACAAGTTTACTATATATGGAGCCTAGCTAAGTAGATTTCCCTTTTCACATTGCACGAATGTTGCTATTACACCTGCAACGGATTCCTCTTTGTGAAATTTTCTAAAGAGTTTGCATGCCATCAATTTTGTCACAAACCTTATTGTTGGTTCATTTATTTGTTTAATAATCATTCCCCTAGAACGTATCTCAGTCCCATATTTGTTCTTTATATAGTTTTCTATGGATTTTTCTTTTTTGTTTTTGTCATCCAAGTACTCCTCTGGTTTTTCTCCATCTGTAGGTAATCCTCTAATTTCAAAAATTAGGTCCACATCTATGGATACAAGTCTATTCACCCATAATATGATTCCATGTACCCATTCCAGTATTTTTTTGACACATGCGTTCACATACTTTCCTTTCCCAAAGTGAGAAGTCTCCAACAGGTTCATAATTCTTGTGTTGTATAGCCATGTAATCCATTGTTTTGGCTCTAGTATGGGATTTCCTGATGGACCTTCTCCTTTACTTTCCATGTAAACTTGTTGTGTGAACTCAGGAAACTGCCCCATGTCTACAAAATCATGATCACCATATTTAATCTTATTAACAAATCCTAACATGTCATCAAGTATTTTAAGTCCTTCAGGTATTTGCGACAATGACAGTGTGAGTTCTTTCTACTTTCTCGATGTTTTTAGTGTTGTAGTTTTTTCCCTGTTGATGGCCCTGTTATTTCCACTTAGTTATCTTCCTCATTGTCCTATTCTTCTTTAGTTTATGTGCTCTTCTAGTTTGTAATGTCTTCAACCTGCACTTGTTCCTCCGATTGTTGCACTTGCTCTACTGTAAGGTGTTGCACTTCTTCTGCCTATTTCTTGGGCCCATCGGATTCTGTCCATTTATCGTCTTCCTCATTCATCTATTCTTATGGTTGTGTTTCTCCTAACCTAGTTTTTTTCATGTGGTTTTTCATTTTGCTAGGAATTTTCAGTTCGCTCCGCAGGTCAATTTCCATTTCTTCTGTTGTCGGGTTTTTCCGGTCCTAATCTTTTACAATAGTCGAACTAACTGGTTCGATTAATGGGGATGTAATGGTGTCAAAATACATGAATATTTGAGTTTGGTTTGGGTTTTCTCCATCAGTTGCTATGTCTTTTGCAGAACTCGTGGAACTTTGTGTTTTTCTTACGAACCGGTTGGGATCTCCAAGCTTTGAGGGTGCCATTTTGCTAAATTTGGAATGGTTGCTTTGAATCATAAGTGAAAAACTCAGAATCACCCTCTCGCAATAAGTTTTCTCCCTTAGATATGGTTTTTATAAATTCACAATGAGTCTTTGTAGTTCGAGTTTTCTTCTTTTATAGGTCATGCCATAAATGCCCTATCGCGCGACAATTTTTCGATCACCACTTTTTCTTTTTTTGGTTGTTTTATGTGTCGGCGTGATTATTTTTCTGCCTTGCCACATTTCTCTAGTGCATAATGTATTCAGGTTATTTCATACCAATTACTATATGTTGCACATTGTATTATCTAAATTCATGTTTAACACTTATCCATCTACTGCATATTTTTGTATTTTTCTTATTTTTTCATTTCTTTTACCTCCTACTATATACACTATGTAGAATTATGTTTTTTTGCATTGCATATACTAAGGGTTACTAGATCAATTGTATATATATAGTTTCAGTCGACTACCATTAAGAAATCCTTAAATCTCTTTTCTTTCTAGATCCTCAAATACACAACACCTCCATCTGTGATAGATTTTATCTCATATGGCCCTAGCCAATGCATCCTGAATTTTCCTGGATGTTGTAAGTATTTTATTTCATACAGAAGACCTAGATATTATTCCTTAAATTTTTTTATTTTAATGTTTCTATCATGTCAAGATTTGTCTTTGGCTTTATGTACTTCCTAATGGAAACCAACCATAATCCTATCATCTTCTAGTTCTATGAGTTGAGGCAATATTTCTTTTAATGCACCTCTTTCTATCATGTTTGTAATGGATGCAATGTATAGACTAGGTATCAAATATTCTAAAGGGACTACTCCTTCCTGACCATGCACCAATCTGAAAGGTGTTTTCCCTATGATTTTATTGCATGTGGTTATATAGGCCCATAATACTGCTGGTATCTTCAGATCTCAATCGTCCCTATTCACATTGCAAATTTTAGTTGGGGAATTCTCCAATATTTTAATAAATGATTCCATTGTCCCTTTAGCCCGAGGATGCTATGGAGTGCTCTTTTGATGGTGTATTTCAAATTATTCAGTAATTGCATGAATGGTATGGAGTGATCTTTTGATGGCATATTTCAAATGAGGATGGTATGGAGTGCTCTTTTGATGGTGTATTTCAAATTATTCAGTAATTGCATGAATGATATTATTGAGAAAATGAGTTCCCTGATCACTCATCATAATTCTAGGGCATTCAAATCTTGTAATTACTTGTTGAAACATAAAGTGTGTCGCAGTTTCTGCGTTGAAATATTTTACTATTTTTTCTTCAACCCATCTAGTTAGATATTATGTCATTGTGATGATGCACCTTTCTCCTATTATTCTAGATGGTGGGTTGATTGTTCTTAGAAAGTCTGTTGCCCATTTTTCAAACACTTTAAGGGTTACCTAAGGTTTTAGGGGCATCTCATCCCTCCTAGATGGATTTCCTACCCTATGAAAGACATCACAAGTCTAACAATATTCCTTTGAATCTTTAGAAACAGTTGGCCACCATAGTCATGCGCGTAGTATTTTCTGGGCAATGGCTTTTCCTGCATAATGTCCTCTAGTTATTCCTTCTTATGCTTCTACCAAGATGATAGGACGTTCATGTTCCATGACACATATCCTTAGAATATTATTTGAACCCAGTTTATACAAGCGTCCTACAATAAGTTGGTAATATGTATCTCTAAGCACCAAATTATTCTTTGGCATAGTGTTGTATTTCTTTGCGTAAAATCTTGTACTAAAAAATTCAATAATATCAAAAAATGATTCATCAACAATCTGCACTAGAAAGAGTTGTGCATCAGGAAAATTTTCCTCCAACCTACTTGGTTCCTCTCCATTAGATATCCAATATAGATGATCTAGCCCTGCATTCAGTCTTCCAGGTTTCACTACTACTTCAAAATCAAATTCTTGAAATAACAACAACCATCTACATATTCTTCCCCCCAACACTGGCTTGTTGACTAGGTATCTAAGAGCAGAGTGATCTGTGAACATTTTAAAATGTTTTCCTAATAAATAATGTCTAAACAATTTTAATGCATACACCATAGCCAAACCTTCTCTCCCTGTTGTATTATAATTTTATTATGAATCTGAGAATTTCCTACTTACAAATGTTATTGGGTGATCTATGCCACCTTCTCTTGGTTGTGCTAGTATTGCTCCAAGTGATACTGAAGATACATCCACATGGAACTCTTTTGACCAATCTGGAAACACCATAATTTGTGTTGTCACCATTTTCTCTTTTAATATGTCCAAACTTTATTGTCACTCATCATTCCATTGAAACTTGATATCCTTCTTTAATTGTTTCTACATGGGTGCAGAAATCTGTGCGTAGCTCTTTATGAACTTTCTATAATATCATATATGACCTAGTATAGCTCTTAATTAGTGCATTGACTTAGGTGGTGGTAAATTAACAATGAAAACAATATTTGCAGGGTCAACCCGTAGAGCCTATTTACAAACCACATTCCCTCGCAGGATTTCAAATGGTGCATTGAATATGCATTTGTTAATGTTCAAATAAATTTGGCATTGTCTACACCTGTATTGCATTAATATTAAAACTTCAACATGATCTTTTAATAGGATAAATACTATCCAATCATCCAGATAAACCTAGAAAAAATTAAGTATAAAATCTTTAAATGTAGCTACCACTACTCTTGAAAAAATAGCAAGGACATTTTTCAATCCAAAGGGCATCATTGTGTATTGGTATGACCCCATTATTTGAAAAATTATAATGATCCTCTAGTGCTATTATGATTTGGTGATACCATGAAAATCCATCAGTAAATGAGTATGCTTCTTGTCCTCCTACATTTTCCAATACCTCATCTATAAATAGAGTAGGGAAGGGATCATGCAGACATGAATCATTAAACTTCCACAAATTTACACAGATCCTTAATCCCCCATGCTTCTTCTCCTGAACTACCATAGGGCTAATCCACTCAGATTCTTCAACAAGTTCTATTATACGAGCCTCTAACATTTTATCAATCTTTTCCCTAACTTTTTGTTTATATACCGGATTCAGCCTATAGGGTCTCTTTCTTATTGGTTTGGCATTTCGTCATAGAGGGATTTTCATTTCTCCAAGTTCTCCTACAACCCCTTTCATTTCTCAAAACATTGTTGGAAATAGGTCCCTATATTCGGGCAGTAGTTTTATTATTATTTCCACTATCTAGTTGTCCCAACAGTCACCAATACTTACAATTTTTGGATTCTCTTTTGTACCAATATTGACTTTTTTATCTAAGCATAGAGGGGCTTCCACAGTGAAACATATTAGATATAATTTTCGTGATTAACTACGTATTGTAAGTCATTAATCTATAACCCATATCCATGAGTATTAGTCACAACTGACCAATAATTTTCATGATTTGAATAGTCCATTTAGCACTCATTGCATCGGGTGATGCTCACATGGGTGAAGAAATGGGATTGAAACCAGTGAAATGAATCACATAGCATTAATCATCACTTTTGGGGATTGCACCTGGTAACCAAGACTTCTCAGGTGCTCACCCATCCCAAGACGCCTCTGGCTCAAGCGTGCTTAACTGTGGAGTTTTTTCCACAATAAATCCCACTTAGATTGCTACCCCATTTGCAAAATCTTAGCAAGTATTGTGCCTTTTGAACTATCCAGTTAGATCCCCCTTCACTCTTATTATTTAAGCATTAAGGGGCTTCCACAGTGCAACACATTATATATCATTTTCGGGATTAACTGCGTAGTGTAAGTCATTAATCTATGACCATCATTTTCTGGATTAACTGTGAGTGTAAGTCATTAATCTATGACTCCATATTCATGAGTATTAGTCAAAAAACTGACCAATAATTCTCATGATTTGAATAGTCCATTTAGCACTCATTTCATCGAGTGATGCTCACATAGGTGAAGAAATGGGATTGAAACCAACAAAATGAATCACATAGCATCAATCACCACTTTCAGGGATTTCACCCAGTAACCAAGACTTCCTAGGTGATCACCCATCCCAAGACGCCTCTATCTCAAGCGCGCTTAACTGTGAATTTTTTCCCACAATAAATCCCACTTAGCTTGCTACCCCATTTGCAAAACCTTAGCAGGTATAGTGCCTTATGAAATATATAGTTAAAGATCCCTTCACTCTTATTATTTAAGCATAGAGGGGCTTCCGCAGTGCAACATATTAAATATTATTTTCGGGATTAACTGTGTAGTGTAAGTCATTAATATATGACCCATATCCATGAGTATTAGTCGCAACTGACCAATAGTTCTCATGATTTGAATAGTCCATTTAGCACTCATTGCATCGGGTGATGCTCACAGGGGTGAAGAAATGGGATTGAAATGAGCAAAATGAATCTTATAGCATCAATCATCACTTTTGAGGCTTGCACCCGATAACCAGGACTTCCTAGGTGGTCACCCATCCCAAGACGCCTCTGGCTCAAGCACGCTTAACTATGGAGTTTTACCCATAATAAAGCCCACTTAGCTTGCTACCCCATTTGCAAAACCTTAGCAAGTATTGTGCCTTATGAACTATCCAGTTAGAGCTCCCTTCACTCTTATTATTTAAGCATAGAGGGGCTTACACAATGCAACATATTAGATATCATTTTCGGGATTAACTGTGTAGTGTAAGTCATTAATCTATGACCCATGTCCATGAGTATTAGTCACAACTGACCAATAATTCTCATGATTTGAATAGTCCATTTAGCACGCATTGCATCGGGTGATGCTCACAGGGGTGAAGAAATGGGATTAAAACCAACGAAATGAATCACATAGCATCAATCATCACTTTCGGGGCTTGCACCCAGTAACCAGGATTTCCTAGGTGGTCACCCATCCCAAGACACCTCTGGCTCAAGTGCGCTTAACTGTGGAGTTTTCCCCACAATAAATTCCACTTAGCTTGCTACCCCATTTGAAAAACATTAGCAAGTATTGTGTCTTATCGTTATTGGTGTAGCAAATTCTTTTGACCGTAACTGTGGGCCTTCTTCTTCTCTTTCCCCTTCAACGTTTGTTATTTAAATATCACACAAATTTTCTTTTGTTGGGTCATATTCTGCGATGTGGTAACAATGTAACAAATGTCTGACTGTTTGTCGATTGCAATTCTGATAATATGTTACAACTTCAACTTCAGGTTCTTCAAAAATATTTTCTTTTATCAACTGTAGTGTTGCATCTATCATTAGATTCTCATGTTGAAATGAAAATGTGATTACAAAGTTCTGCTGCAAATCTTTCCAATTTATAGTTCCACTGCGTAGTTCTAGTTCTGTATACCAATTTCTTGGTATTCCTTCTAATGTATGGATAAAGTGATGTGGCCATTCTTTTGGTGGTATCAGTCTTCATTGGGTTATGCATATGTCTATATGTTCTCTTGGTTGTCCTCTTCCATCGTATTTCTTCATATGCTTATTCTCCTCTTCTATGCCAAATCTTATGCGCAATAATATTTTGCATTGATACCAATCATGAATCTTGTCTTTGTGAGTACCCCACCAATGTGCATGTGTTTCTTTGAAGGAAAGATCTAAAACTAATAACCGTTGAATTTCCAGGACTTCTAACTCAAAATTTGTTAAGAATTCTTCCAAATTATTTTGACCATAAAAACTTGGAGGTTCTCTTACCTCTAAGCCAATCCATATTAGTTTGTGCATCATTCTTGCACATATTCTGGTAGATATCTCATGTAAGCATTGTTTTCAGTTCTCCAGTCATGTGTTAGAATCGGAAGAACAAGAAATAATGCTTATCCAACTAATCATTCCATCTATTGTTGGGTTAATGTAATCTTCTTTGTGTGCGATAGTTCTATATAATTGGTTTATCTCTTTTTTGATAAGGTTCTTTTTAATAGGTTCAACATATATTTCACCTTTTGAAGGATATAATGGTGCTATGACTCTATAATATCTTGATTCAAAAATCATTTTTTGGGCCTTCAAGTTGATGATATCTTGATTGTCAAATTCCCAATCCAGTCCCAACATTGTTGGATAAGGTGTTGTTCGATAGTGTTCACAACATATAAATCCATTGGTATGCCTTTCAATCTACCAATTGGTAGTACCCTATCTTGGCTTTCTAGTTTCAGTTGAATAAGTGAATAGCCTAGTGTAGGTTCCCCATGCATTCCCATGTTTTCTTAAGAATAAAAATTACCTCAAATATCAAATCTAATACAATGTCACCCATGTCAAAGTATCCAATATTTGCATTTAGTCTGAACTCTCTATTTTTGTTTGTTTTACTTTGGACATAATTTACTGTCTTTTGTTCTAGTTTTATCTCTTCTTCAAGATTTCATTTTTCTATTAAACTTTGTAATACTTGTAGAGATGTTTGATCATTCAATAAATTCAATAAACACACCAAATGTTTTCTTCAATTACTTACCTTTTTCTGAACGCTAACCTCTTTTGGTATAATCATATGGATAAATCATATCATATACTATCCCATCATATATTGTCTATGTATTTGAAGTAGAAGCAATATTCTCCTGCAAAATTTCTTGTCCGACCCACTTGAATATTTCTCTTTCCTTGTGTGTATCAAAATGTTGTTGTGGTGTTGCATTTTTTCTAACCCACTAGTGTTGGTTTTGATTCTGATTTACTACATCTTCTCCTGTTTTGTTTCCACCCCGAGTAACTACATTGATATTTTTCCCATCATCTCTAGTTTCCATGACAATCCATTGAGCATTTTGGTTATTTGGATTCCTTTTGTCCTATATTTTTGTCAAAAATATAGGACAGTCTTATGTAGTATGATCGGCTACATGATAGTACATGTATGTTGATGATGGTTGTGGAAAATCCCTTGCATTATGTCTAGGTTGTTGGCAATTGCGATAGGTTACTTTCCCTCTTCAAAATCCTCCTCTTCCACGCCCTCCTCCTCTGAATCCTCCTATGTTTTCTTGATTTTTTGTGTGTGGTGTATTATATTGTGGTGGCACTACAAACTGTTGCACATTATTATACTACTGTGCATGTTTTCTTTTCATTAGTTCATCCTGCATCCTATAAGAATATGAGGTCATTTCCTTCATAAGTTCCAAGGTTCGAAAATCCTTATCATCATGTCCTACAAACTTGCATAGATTGTAGAATGTACTTTTAGGCATTGTTTGATATTTTGCATCATTGGGAAATGATAGGGATCATGTCTAGGTGTTTTACAGAGTTCACATCATAATCCTCCCGAGGATAAGGGATTTGGTAGCCCTGCTCCCAAATACTGTGAAAATGTTGGGCACTCATTTTTGTGATTTCCTTGTATTCTACATAAGGTAAACTAGACAACTTCCCTCTTTTCCTTGCCTTTGTTCTGATTCAACTAAAATGTCAAATTATTGAGATCCATTCTCAACTCTTCTGTAGTTGGATATGTATGTTTATATTGATTCTCCTCCATTTGTAGGTTTTCTTGCAGAGCCTTGGCCTGAGTATGGAAATTATGTTGCCTCAATGGGTATTTAAAATGTGGCAATAATGCGTTTATGAATAGTTTCCTATGTTGCATGTCTTTTATGGGATATTTCAGCTTACCTTTCAATTGCTTGAGCTTCTAATCGATTTCCCAAACCAAATCTCCTTTATTTTGTCTGATTTCTATCATTTCATTCATATATTGATGTTCTGAAATTGGTCACTGAAATTCATTGACTAAAGGCTTATTTACATTTGCGATGATGTTAGGTGCTCCTTGTGGAATGTTCACTGCTAGGCTCGTAAACTAGTCTAGTGCACGGTTTTTGAATGAAATTGTGAGTTGAGCCACTTTGTGTCTTAATATGTGATCTATTTAGCTTCCCAAATATTTTCATAAATAAATATATTTTTCTTTGGGTCCTATAACCCTTCTCCATGAAATTCTGGTAACTGAATGGTTGGATTTGTTCCTTCCATTGTAAAATTTGTGGTACCACTTTTGCGCAGTATAGATAACTGAATACTGATATCTGAACTCGTACTTCCACTTGAATTTACATTTCTCCCTTGACCTATTGGACTCCTTATTCTACTAATTACTAGTTGTCTATAATATTATTTATTTCTTGACGTTTCAGTCGCACATGGGGTTGTGGGTTCCACACTAATTCTGATCTGGATTGTAGTTCCTTCTTCTGTGTTGGACCCTTGACCTATGGTTTTTATGTCATATGTGGCGTGCAAGATTTCCTCAATATTCTCCATAGCATGGATATCCTCTACCTCTTCTTTATCACTTTCCAAGCCTTCCCTCTTGGCTATTGCCTTCTTTTTCGTATTAATATTATATTGGTAGGGTATTCCACTATGCACCATTCCCACTTTGTCCATTATTTCCTTGATGTTTTCTTCATCCATCATAATGGGGTCCATCATTTACTTCTTCTTACCTATATATAGATCCCTCTCCATGTCTCAGATCATTCTTATTTTTTCCCCCAGTCTTCCCATGTGTGAAGAGTTATTTAGCTGTTAGGATCCATTGTCATCACACCTTTATCATGCAACAAAATATTAATTGATTTATAGATTTATCTAATATACATTCCTCTTGGACCATTCAAAAACTCGTGCTCTATAGAAGTGTATGATTTTTCACTATCAACTACAAACTTGGTAATGAATCCTGCAATGATGTTGTCTAGCTAAAAATCGACTGCATGCATGAATTTGTTGTTGAATTGTTGTAGATGTGCAATATTTTCAGTAGTCCATTCTACTGGTCTTATCCATTTAGTTGGGTGAGTTTATTTTAATCTCAGTATCCACTCATGCATCAAGTGTGGAAATTCATAGAAAATTGTCTCATGAAGATCAATGAATACTTACCTCTCCAAATATTGACGCAGTGTATACTTAGGGTCTCTATTGTCTTTTTGTGAAAATTTTAGCTCTTTTGTTGTCATCCATCGTTCAATATCCTATTTGGTTGGTTTCCATTGTCTAAATATCCCATTCTAATACTTCAATCTCTTCACTGTTCTTCTCAACAAGTCCCTTCCAATTTGTTCTTCTGGATTTTAGCCAGCAACAAAACCATTTTTTGGAACGTTTTGGGATGACCTGGGTTCTACTTTAGGTTTACAAAAAAACCCTGCAAACCATTGACCCATATGAATACCAAAATACAACACTAAGCAAAGAGTGCACAATGCAATCTCACCTGAGATGGTTTATGGGTGACTGCAGGACCCAAATGTCTGAAGTCTTGGAAGGGAGTCTTATGTGGGGATGAGAGAAATTATTTCTACCTCAAAACATATCATATTTATTATTCTATTACATAAACACATCATTATATCTTATATCGATCACTCAATAATTATTTTCATTCATTAAGGGTTTATTCTGCAATAATTGTCTTGGTTACTTCATTGTGTGCTGCATTTTACTACTGACATATTAATCCATTCATCATAACTAAAAAATTTCAAGAAATAACATAAGAATTCCACACTGAGACACAAGCTTTACTGTGGTTTAGACCCCTTTGGATACATCCACAAATATTTGGTTTTCGTGTCTCTTTTATTATTCTACATCAAGGTTACAATGTTGTGTGCATTACATTTCTTTCTCCCACTTGGAAATTCTATGGAATAACCCTCATAGGTTGTATACTTCCACTCATAGACTAACAAAATCACAGTAGGATCCACAACCCATGACCTATGAACTTACCCTCGATTACAATTCTTGATCTAACATACCTCTGCTATTCGTAATCCTCTCTCTCCGTCCTTGTCTCTCTATCTTTCCTCTTCGCTATCTCACAATAATATATTTATATTACAAAAAGGGGTTAATTTCCCATTGCAAAATTGACCAAAACCATAAACCACTAACCCTAGGTGGATTAGATTTGTCCATTTTATAACTCCCTGATCGCGACTGGTCCAAAATCCAATTGTTTTCCTCATTGATCTGCATCTTTCTTCCTTTCTTTGACTTTATTGGTTTCTCAGCGCTGCTTTTCCAAGTTGTCTAGCGTGCACTCCTTCTTTGGTCCATTACATAACTTCCTTCATTAATTACCATGCCTTTCCATAATCTTCTATTTTTATCCTTATCTTTATCAAAATTTCCTTGAATTTGGTTCCAAAATGGCCTACACCAACACTAACCCTAACCACATAATTGATTGAACTATGGTCAAGTAGGAACACAAAGGGGATTTCCAAGTGGAACCAGTACATATGCTGGAACATAAATTCAAAGTGATGAGGAACAAATCCATAGGGATGGTAAAGGTTCAATGGACCTTCTATGGTCCTGAAGATGATACATGCAAGAATGAAGAAAACATGTGAGAGGAATACCCACAATTTTTTTACAATTTTGAAGAAAATAGAATATGAGAATGCAAGACTCCATTTTGAGTAGCTAGAATTCTAGAGCTGCATCTCAGAGTCCTAGAAAATCTACATTGGAGGCCCTAATAAAAGAATGGTACATCCTGATGGAATCAGAGAAGTGAAGGGGGTAAATTCCTTGGGTCAGAGGGTTGAGAGGAACAATATATTTTGGTTGAAATTGTTGTCAGAGTTGTAAAATTGCATATTTTTTTTGTTTCTTAGTATTATGATGTAAATTTGTACATGTATATTGACATAGTGTGGATCGAGGATGGTGCATAGTTGTAGGGGATGGGTTGAGAGGAACATGATATTTTGGTTGAAATTGTTGTCGGAGTTGTAAAATTGCATAATTTTTTATTTCTTAGTATTATGATCTAAATTTGTACATGTATATTGAAATAGTGTGCATCGAGGATGGTGCATAGTTGTAGGGGAGGGGGAATATAACATCTCTGCTATAATACCTATTTTAATTAATGCTTAAAGTAGATATAATGCATGGTTATGTCCAAACGATGTATATACGAATTGTATTTCTGAATCTTAATAATAAAATGTGATGTCAGTTTCTAAGGGACATGGATGAAGATGGGGGTTGATTAATCCATAAGAGAGGGGAATTTATAGGAGTGTCTAAGTGATGGGTCAAAGGGGTAATTACCCATGTCTATTAATTCAACCCACTCCCTAAATTTTATACTAGTATATGAACCTTCTATTTTGTTGTTGAGTGTTCCCAAATCCAATCATTACATACATGTAATATGGTGGGTGTGAGAAGTCATATCCCATAGTTATTGGGAGAATGGGTATGAACAAAATTGGAAAAGGGAAGTGTGTAAGTCAAGAAGTCAATCAAAGAGGGTAAATTTGTATGGGCAGTTCCCATAGTTTCAGATATGCATGTTTTTGGATGAACAACATGTAGAGAACAGGGAAGAAGAGATTTGGAGCTAGAGCAACCATGAAGGGTGAATTATGGAGCGTACTTGGAGCAGAATACTGAAGAGACAAGTTGTTGGTCCTTAAGAGTCAACTCTTGTGTGAGTTTCATTGTAACAACAAGTTATTTTTGTTTTTTTCCTAGTATTTTTCCTAGCAGTGAGATCCCCTGAGTTTCCTAGTAGTGAGAATCCTAGTTACTTATGCCTGAGAGACCCTGATAAATGAATGGGGTTCTCAATGGACTGAAAGCAATGAAGGGGTACATTCCTTGGGTTGGGTAGGTCAAGAGAAAGAGAGATGGTGGAAAATCGGGACAGTTGTAGGAGAATACGAGCGAATTGTGGCATTTTCTAATGTTTGAGTGGACATTAAGAGAGAACCCTCTTTTTTGTATTTCCAACCCCAACTCGTGGGTGACTTTCTATTAATATTTGGAACAACAAGTCTACAGTTGGGTCAAAAATTATTCCTAAGTAGTTAGTTGCACAATTGATTTAAAATATAAGTGTTTTTAACATGTTTTTGTGTTGAATTATGAGTTTAATTGTTGTGTATTAACTCTATGTTTGGGAATGGTTTATATGTTGTTGTATTTGAGTTTGTTAGTTGCATTTTATGTTTATTTTTTAATGTTGTAGTTGCATCTAGTTCATGGTATTAGCAAATAGTTAAAACTATATGTTTTCCTATAGCTAGTAAGCTACAAGATTAGTTAGGAGAAAATTTTAATTTTGTTATTTTTTTCCGCACGTAATGGTCCTTAGCTGGGCTAGGGAATGTTACATTCCCTATGGAGAGTTACATAAAAATAATCACATGATATGATTAACCATGCATCATGACTAGGTTTTGTTTTTGAAGATGACATGAATAAATCCACTCCTTTTTGGGGGCTCTCTGATTTTTTGGGAGGCGCATCATTAAGTTCCTTACCTTTTTCAACATTTTTATCTCTACATTGAGTCTTGAAATTCCCATGTTTAGCCCATTTCTTCATAAAGTTTTCTAAATATTTAGATCTACCTCTAGACTTTTAATGTATCCCCTAACTTTTATTTATTTATATCTAGGATAAACCTCTCACAAACAAGGTATCGTTGATTATATCTACTTTGGATTGTTTCCTCATTCCTTCTTATAATAATAATCCCACTACATCGTCATTTTTTAATGTAGAATCATGTAGTACTACTAAGCGACACAAAGAGATCATCTCATGAATTTAGACAATAACATAAACAATTAATACATTTTTTTTTTTTGAAATTTTACTATCAACTCACGATAACTAGCTTACCATAATTTTAAAATCATTAATATTATATGTCTTAGAGTTTCTATCATTCATCTGAAGAAGGTACAAATTCTTTCGAAGAAAAAAATTGTTTACTATGGACTTTGTTTGATACAACATCCATGAAACATGCAACAATATTGAATCTAAAAGATACAACCAAATTTTACTCTTCATCAAGTTTCTATTCATTCTTCTAGTCTTCTTTTGTCATAGTTGTGGATTGTTTTAGCTGACATAGAAACCCACTAATAATCTCTAATCACAAGAATATCTTCCATATTAAGCTTCCACAACTCAAAGTTATAGCCATTAATTTTTTTATTTATATCCTTTAAGTGATCCTTGTTTCTTTCAACCCCAAGAATCACCTCCATGGAGCTCCCACCCAATTGTTTTTTTTATCACAGAGCCAATATACCATCTCTCTTCAAAGAACTAGCTAAACCTAAATATGATACCAAATGAATATAAATAATGACAAATAAACCTATGAAAGAGAACCAATGCTAAGTATTAAGAAAAAATAAAGAAAGAAAATAATGGCACATTCATAGTTTACACAAGATCTCATTGTATCGACTGAACTATTCACTATATAAATAGGTATTTTTTTAGTATAATTTAACCCTAATCAGTTACATAGTATTGCAAAAGAACAATGGGTATATAAAACCATGGGTTGAAGACCACCCATGACCCATAAAAATCCATAATAGACCCCATCATATTGTGCCAAGATGCATAGACTACCTACATGCAAAAAGTACAACACATATCCAACATTCTCACCCCATCAAACAAGGGTGAACTATTACGAGTGATCCAAAACAAATATACAATAAAAGGTCAAATGGTTAATGCCTCATATCGATGGAAACCATTCAAAAAAACTAGAATATTTTTCTATGGAAGTGAAAAATGTGCCTATGGAAATTGAGGTGAATTGAAGAAAAAGTGTGTCAACATATTATTGGACTCTATATTGAGTGAAGAAATAGTAAATATTATTTGAATATATTATATTTTAATATGAAATATAAAAATTATTGATATAATGATTATAGTGTGTGAAGGCACAAAGAACATGCTTTCCAATCAATCCACACATGGGTAATGGAGTTGTATGGAGGCATATCAATTACTACCAGGAGAAGTGGAGCAGTGTCATTGTTCCACCTACTAACCCTCCTTCTGTCGCAAGGATTGAAAAAATGAACAACATTTTTACTCTGAGGTTGCACATTGTCGTGAGGGTAGGCCATGGGTTCGGTCACTCACGAGGATTAGCAGAGGGACACACAATAAGGTAAATAACTTATTCTTGGATGACCATTAGTCTCTCAACACAAGGGAAACAAGATCAGTTAACAATGTCTCCAATGCTACAACATTTTCCCATCAAGAAAAGTGAGAGACGTGAAGGGCATGCAATCTTCACATCCTTGAAAGTACAGTAAAATAAATCTTGAAGGGCAGGAGATACATGACACCATTGGTATTATTTAAAAATTGTAAATTGATAGTGAATTGAAAAATTAAATTGAAAAGTGTTAAACAAAATTGTTAAATATATATGTCATCTTAGCAAAAAATAATCTTTTCCCATATTTTATATTACAAAAGAGTAATCAAAATATTAACTTAAAATAAATGTACATAAATAATTAGTATTCATAATATGATGAAGATCTATTTGAAACATAAATACTAAGAATGAAGCATATAGTTAAAGAGTGTACATGAAATTAAATTAAAGTAATTTTTAATTAGTAAAAATCAATTTTAAGAGAGCACCCATAAATTATGGAGAAGTAGGATCTAAAATTCAAACACAATTTGAATTTTGAGAGAAAAAAATGTGGGCCACTAAAGTGAACTATTCAATCACTAACAAGTCATATATTATTAAAATAGAAAACCATGAAAAGATCAAGAGAACACTTAGGAATAAAAGTAAGAATTGTGGAAGTTAGGTGAGTAAAATTTAATATTTATAATTTTTAAATGGATAATTTCTTGTATACTTGTCTAAATGAGTGACCAATAGAAAGTGAATATTAAACTAACAAATAATTTGTAAAATATAATTATACATAGATTGGAGGGATGACATGATCCACATGTACTATAAAAAAAAAAAGGGCTTGGGTTTGAGGAAAAACACTTATATGCACCTTCATGCTACATGATTTCCATAAAATTGAAATGACTTTTACTTGATTCTTGTTAAGAGTTTCGTTTATTGGAAGTATAAAGAAGTGAGAACTCAGCTTCATTGCTTCAACCTAAAATCGTTGTTAGAAATTATTTTATCCATACAATCCCATTGCATCTTCATAAAGGAGAGTACCATTTGACAAGAAGCAAGGTTGAAAACAATCTATGCGATAATGGTAACTATAATTAATTTCATTTGGATAATCACTGTTGTGCAATGAATAATTTCATGTGTATAAAATTATTGTTGTAATAAATAATCTCATATGTATAATTATTGTTGTAATGGGTATTTTTTTATGGAGTGTAATTGGTTATCGTTATATTACATAGAATATTATTCAAAAATGGCTAGCCACACTGGTTGAATATGAAGTGTATATTAGATTATAAAGGTTGAATATGACGTGTTTTATAAAAAGGTAAATAGAAAAATGTGTGTTGAATAACATTAATTCAGTATGGCGTTAACTCTATTGTTTTTTAAATAGGAAATGTGTGTAACTGTAGCTTTAAACAAAATCTGGTTATGTTATCCATACAATCCCATTGCATTTGGGGTCCTTCATAAAGGAGAGTACCATTTGACAAGAAGCAAGGTTGAAAACAATCTATTCGATAATGGTAACTATAATTAATTTCATTTGGATAATCACTGTTGTGTAGTGAATAATTTCATGTGTATAAAATTATTGTTGTAATAAATAATCTCATATGTATAATTATTGATTATTGTTGTAATGGGTATTTTTTTTATGGAGTGTAATTGGTTATCGTTATATTACATAGAATATTATTCAAAAATGGCTAGCCACACTGGTTGAATATGAAGTGTATATTAGATTATAAAGGTTGAATATGAAGTGTTTTATAAAAAGGTAAATAGAAAAATGTGTGTTGAATAACATTAATTCAGTATGGCGTTAACTCTATTGTTTTTCAAATAGGAAATGTGTGTAACTGTAGCTTTAAACAAAATCTGGTTATGTTGTAATTCTAGATATAGGTGGACTCTTTATGGCAAAATGATGTGACCGTTATATGAAATTTATGTCAGAAATTTGTTATAGAAAAATAAAAGTGAATTGTGTATTTCTGTTCAAGTTAGTTGTAGAGTTGTAGATGTGCCAAATAGAAGTTTCTTCTATATGCATAAACAACGGTGTATTCAGTGATTCTAGTTGTTATGACTTCAGTCGATTTAAGGTATGGAAATCGACTTTGCCAGAGAAGGAGAAGTTAGCATCTGTACAAATTTTAATCAACCCTTGAGAAAGAATTATAAAATGGTTGGCTTAAGGAGGGACGAGTACTGGAGAAGGCATCTACAGCCTCAACATCAATAAATTTTCAAATTGACTTCCAAATGGAGTCTTCGTGTAAATAAACAAGCCTGTCAGTGTCTGTGTCCATGGACAAAACCATGCTCTCACCTCTATAATCCATTTGACGGAAGTAACTTAAACCCCACTCTTATGTTTTTTTTTATGACGCACTAGAATTTTAAATAAAGAAATATTTTTTGTTTCTTTTTTATTTTAAGCATTGGAGAATAGGCCTAAAGCACTGCAGAAAGTATGGTGATCTTGGAAAGCTTCTCTTAATGTTTTTCGAGCACAGAAACAAAATTCTAAAGAATCACAAGTAATCACTTACCCTCTTAAAGTTCGATAGACCAATTAGGTCTTAGTGAACGTTAATCATCATCATCATCAACATGCTTAGAGATTTAATTTCTCCTACAATATGGGGATTCCTTCAGTTTTTCTCCTCTCTGCAAACAAATTTCTGGTTGTTTTTTCTTGTATCAAGGTTTCTCAGAGTCAAGAAAGTGGAGCTGAGAGAGAACACAAATTCACGCCTTGCATTTTGACGACATTCAATGGTCAAATTTTGAGTATGCTAAACTTAGGTTTTTGTTTTCTATTTTCGTTTTGTGTTTCAATGGTTATGATTTTTTTCTAAAAAAATCTTGGTAAAATTTTGGAAATACTTTTCATGATCCATGGATAGAAAATAGGGGTGTTTAGAAACTTTTTGGTGATCCCTGAATAACAAATAAAGTAAAGGATATCAAAATCGTCTAACTGATAAACTCTCCAACTCTACACTGAAGACAATATCAAGTATAATTTCTCTCATAATGCCCCCTCCCACCCATGACTACTTGAACTAACCCTCAATACCCTCAATGCTGCTAGTTTCAATTAATGCTAGTATTATATAGCTAAGTTTTCTATTTGGTTAGTTTAGGCAGATGATTATTTAGTTAGCTTTAAGCGGTCTGATAGTTGTTTGCCTCGAACCTTTATACTTATTTTTTTTCTGATTTTTCCCGGGTCGTTGTTTGCCTGGAACCATTATACATAATATTTTTTCTGATTTCTCCCAGGCCGGTGCCGTGATTAAATAACTCTTTCTCCGTCCAACCTGTCTTAATGATATGCTTTGATAACTATAAGTCACTCCTGGCTTCAATTTCATGAACAAACAGTTCACTGATTTGATAAAAGCAAAAACCATTAACATACGTGAACTTTTTATATGAACTTTCATGAGTTCTTTTCAAGGGTTTTAGGATGAACAGCATGACTTCCTGTCAATCACCACGTTTATTTTTTTAAACTTATTTTTATCTTTTTGAATATAAGTGTATATTCAAAATTGTGCTTATAAATTTAAAAATGCTAAACAAATTCAAAATTTGAAAGATTTTACTCTTTGATTGTACGAGAATCCTGCATTTGTTATGCTGTGTTGTGTTTTTTTTTTTTTTTTAAATTGCTACACATTCAAGTAAATAACTAAATAATTCAAAGATTTGATCATATAAAATCTGTTTCCATATCATGGATGGCCAAGCATATCTTTGAAGCTTTGCTTTTAGATAATAATAAAAAAATTCTGCCTTAAATCATTAACTTTCAATATTTAATGAACGATGACGGATCCTGCAGAAGTAGTTTAAACTAAATTCAATAGAATTAATTATAAATGTATTAAATATCATAGTTCACACATTACGGTTAGAATTTTCAAAACTAAATTGTTCATAAATTTGATAGTTTTAACAATTTTAATATATGTTTTTATCATTTTAGGAAAAAAAAAATTAATATATAAGAGAAAGTTTTCACCATACTTGATCAAAACTAAATTGTTCATAAATTTGACAGTTTTAACAATTTTGATATATGTTCTTATCATTTTAAGAAAAAAAAGTTTATATATAAAAGAAAGTTTTCACCATACTTGATGGACAAATTACCCGATAACAAACATAACAAACAATTCCATCTTTGCATACTCTTTAACCTCCAATTCAACAATGTCCAAGTTGAGTATATTGCACATTCTCTTTGTGGAATGTTAGGATCAGTTTTTCTATTCTCATATTATCATGTAATATGCCAAATATATGTTTGCTCCGTTTTCTGATATAGCTGTGAATTTTCGTTTGTGATATAAGTCACTATATGGGGATGACTCAGGCCTCATATTTATTGTGTACAGTAATTACATTAAAACAGTAATTACACTAAAACTGTGGAAATAAATTAGGTAGTTTACTATTAGTTTTAATTAGTGACGATACACCAAATAATAAATATAAAATTAAGTCAAATAATAAGCTGATTTGAAATTGTATTTTTGAGACTTGTATTTGAATAATGAAATTTGGTTAATTATTCAAATACTTGATATACTAAATTGCTAAATAAAATTTAAACATAAAGGAATGGTTAAGTAATATTTAATAATACTTTTGTATAAAATTAAAGAAAAAAAAACTAATTAACTTAATAAATTAGGTCATGAATAAATATTGTTATAATAATCGAATATTTTTTATGAGAGCAACTTTTTTAAAATTTTAAAAATAATTTTGTGATGTTATGGTAGATATTTTAAATTTAATATAATTTTTTTTATTCAATTTCATTTGATACAACTTAGAATAAGTTATTATGTTAAATTGTTTTTATATTATATTGGAATTAAAAAAGTTTTTATTTTTATTTTTATATATGTATGTTTTTTAACATATTTTTTATTTATTGACTTGGATTTAATCATAATAATAATAATAAAATGTAGTTTAATATAATAATACTATGCACTCTCCTAATCACACAATCATATAAAGAATTTATGAGAATTTTTATATATTTTTGAAGCTATAAGTTGTATTAAGATAGCATCAAGGATGGGTGTAAGTTTAAATTAATAATGTTCGTGTTTATTTAAGACATAGTATAAAGGTATTTGATGTTATAAATATTTAGATTGTTTAAAAAAAAAAAAACCAAATTGTACAATCTTAAGCATTTTATAAAAGTTCACTAATTTTTTGAAATATAATTTAAAATTCAATTGAGTTTTGTTTTTGTGTAACTATCTGATTTGAAAAGTCAACACCATTTAGAGTGTTACACTAGTGACCACTCGCCTACAAAGTGACACATCATCATTTTAAATAATAAAAATAAAAAATAAATCTAAAAAAAAAGGAAAATCAAACGAAATCTAATTGAAACACTACGAGTAAAAAAACAAAAGTGAGAAGAAGATGAGTGAAAAGTAAATTCTAGAAATATAATCTATATTTCTCCAAAGAACCAAAACAACATTGTAACTCTATAGTTGCTAATAAATAAAAGTTGCCGATAACCATGTGCCGTGTGATGTTGGAGTTTTTCCTTATATTTCTCCAAAGAACCAAAACAACATTGTAACTCTATAGTTGCTAATAAATAAAAGTTGCCCATAACCATCTGCCGTGTGATGTTGGAGTTTATCCTTTTGGTATTCTCTAGGATAATCTTTGTTGTGCCCAACACCCAGATCATTAAATTGATTTCATTACAGTGTTAATTGAATAATATCTAGTTTAGTTGATCATTGGTTTGAATTGATTTCATATGTTGTGTGTAAATCATATGCATCAACCTTTGAATTACATTATCCACTATATATATAATGAATAATTTCCACCTATGGCCATCTTGGTGATTTATCAGACATAATCAACCAAAATGCAGTGATCAATTGGTCGCTCAAGCTTGTGTGTTGGTAATTACATACAACTCAATTTCTCGTTAATTGGATCATTGGTGGTTCCCCATAGCAATTATTACCAAATTGTTAATAACTAGTTGAGAATAACTACAAATGCTCTATGTAAACGATATTAATAGCCAACAAATTATTTTGGATTTATTTAATCTCTATGTATTAGCACAATTGTAACGAGAACATTACAATTGTAATACCCTCTATGTACATGAATATAAGAAGTATGTGGTTATAATTTTTTAGTAGTTTACATTACATTACTTTGGAATTTATATAAAATAATAATAAAACTAATAATAAGGTGTATTTGTGGTTATAATTCTTTACTTTTTTAGGAACAACATGGGGGCAATGAACCAATTAGAGAGAAAGTAGGGAGAGCCCATTTCAAATAATATTTGATTGTGTACTTAGAATTAGGTGAAACAACACACAGGTGAGACTTCACTCACAATCTATATTATTCAATGAAGACCGATTACATCATTATATAGGAAACGACTTTACTTAGTCGGTTACATCAAACCACAAAAAACTAGAATCTACATTAAGTGAAGTATAGTTCAACTACGCAACTGACTCTTGAGACTGTCTCTTGCGACTGACTCTTTCTCCATTATTTCCAAGTCTCCTCCTTAATGGAGAATGGATTAATTCCTACACCTAACATCTCCCTAAACAACTCAAACTTAATCTTTCCAAGAGGCTTAGTGAAAATGTCAGCAACATTTTCACTAGTATTATAGTACATAAGAGCTATTTCATTTGACTGCAACTTTTCTCTAACAAAATGAAACTG
>SNQJ01S0001143.1:32707-50995 GCA_010110895.2 Picea sitchensis | reverse complement strand
CACCCTCTATAGAGAGTGGGAGGCGGGGCCATAATTAGAGAAACTTGGGAGGGCGTGCATAATTAGAGAAACGATAATATAGTTTCTCTAATTATGCTCGGCCCTCCCACCCTCTATATTAATAAAAAGGTTTATAACTCCCTCTCCTATTAAACTTTTTCTATTAATGCTCCCCCACCCACCTCTTTATAGCAACCTCATGCTTTAATAAAAAAAACATCCACTTTATTAAAAACTTTATACTTCATAAAAATATCAACTTCATAAAAAGTATCCACTTTCAATAGAAGACCTCATTCACTAATGATAAAGGTTATTTAATAAAAAAAAACTCATACATCTCCAATGAAAACTAATATGTGAAATTAACTCAAGCTTTAAACTCCAGGCATGCAAACTACCTCCACGAGCTCACGAGGCCTGTTGTGAATGGTGAATCGACCCTCACGACTTCTATGTGAGAAACCAACATTGTTCCTTACTTGCCCACGACATGCAAAAACGACCAGACTTTGCTCGCTGGATCCCAGTCCGCTACTCTCGCCTCCCAAAAAATGTTCAATGCTCCTTGTAGAATTCGAGGGGAGCGCTAACGCTACTATGCAATGGAAGGGGGGGCATTTTAGCGCTGGGCGAGCGTGGGAGCGCGGGCATTAATGCCATAGCGGTTTGAGACGTGTACAAAGGGAGCGCTCGGCCTTCGATTCTAATCTCGTAACGCATTAACATTGAGAGAGATAGACGCTCCTCTCACATTGCTTGGGAGCGCTCGGTGCCCCTACTCAAATTAAATTTGAGATCATGCATTTACAAATTAATTTAAGATTATGCATTCAGAGAGCTGGATCTTTTGGATCTTCAATCTTGCTCTGATACCAACTTAGAATTAGGCAAAACAACATACAAGTGAGACTTTGTTCACAATTTATATTATTCAATGAAGACTAATTACATCATTATATAGAAAATAACTCTACTTGGTCAGTTACATCAAACCACATAAAACTAGAATTTACATTAAGTGAAGTATAATTCAAATATGCAACTCTCTTTCTGACTCTTTCTCCATTATTTCCAAATTGTGTCACTACCATGTGTCTCTCCCAAAATTTCCTATCTTTTTCCTTGTATGTTTTATGATTTATTATTCCAAGCTCTACCAATGGGCACATGTTACATGTTTCCCATGCAAGTTGAACATACATGCAAGTCTTGGGGAAGGCATTCGTTCCACCTTCTAAGTAAAAAATAAGGGGATTAATTTCATCATTTTTGTATGTTAGGTATGCCAAGGTAGGTGTTAGTGTTGAGTGTGCATTAAGCTACCATAGTGTTGCTAGAGTTTGTAGTGATGAAGCTATGTGGAATTCATGATTGTGTTCATGGGTAATTATTGAGATTAAGAGGAATTAATTTACAACAAAATTTTCCTTGTTTTCCATTAATAGATATTTTCCTAGCCAACCTATATTGAGCACTGAGGGGAAGTGTGATAGTTCGAGGAATTGTTTAGAAGTGAAATGGATCACATTCCTTTTTTTTGTACACGGGTAAAGGGGGAAGAGAGGCTAGTGAGTGGGATGGTTGGGGTAAAAATGGTATAGGATGTTAATCCCTTGGTTCTATAATTGAAAATTGAGTTGGGTGAGGAAAACTAGAGCTCTAGTCAACAAATTAACTCTTTTATTTCATTAGCTAGCATTGGGGTGGCACCTACACAAGCTAGTACCTATGGTTGAGATGAAAAATGCTCCCATGAAGCATCGTCAAATGAAACTCATAATAGATAAGTAATTTGTTCTTTAATTGTTAAATGATGATTTTTGATTACTACTATAAATGGTTAATATCTAGTCTTGTTTGGGAAGTATACAATGATGAAACTTAACATTGTTCCAAGAATAATTGTGGGTTGATCCTTATATGCATATCTTTTCAGGGTTGTTACAATGATTGTTGTGATGCATAGGACATGCGTATTCCTCTATTCTATAAATTAAAGTTTAGTTAGGTCAATTGGTTCGAAATGGCCATGTGGGTATCTCAAAAGAGACCACAACCATGAAGAAAATATAATTAATGTATTAGGATATATTGTATATAAATTTTGTTGCAAATGTCCATGTATCAAATTTTATTATTCCACAAAGAAATAAAAAATTATGGTGTATATGTTTAGATCATTAAATTCCTTCATAAATGAATATGTTATTTATGTTATTTATAATGGATGAATATGTTATTGACAATGAACTTTACATTACTAATTGATATTTCTTTGTAAATTCTATGTCATAATTCTAATACAAGTTTAATTTGGATAACTTGTTATGTTATAACATAGTACCAAAGTAAATTGAATGGTTTGTGGAGTTCCTTCTCACATCAATTGGTCTACATATGGTTGGGTATGTTACAACAACATTACCTCACAGTCACTACAAAATGTGGTATCTATAACCCTTGAACCCTTGTTTGAACTATTTCCAACATAATTCATCAAAGTGAATAACACGGCATTCTCCAAGTTATGTGTTCATTTAATCACCTAAAAACATCCACATACATGCTAGCCTATAAGTCCGAAGACAATCACAAAGTAAGTGTAATGCTTACATGGTAGTTATCTCTTAGAAGTTTTGAGTTGATGGTAATGATCCATGAGGTTTGAGAAGATCTGCATACATGAGGTTTAAGGTGTGGAAAGATCTAGGATTGAAAAGATCTACATACAAAGATCAAGTAAGTAAAGGAGAAAGTTTATGGTATATGCAATCGGCACAACTCATGAATTATCCTATTGGTCTTTCTTTCTTGGATTTTAATGCGGGATCAAACATATCGTAAAAGAAAAGAAAGAATCAACTATTAGAAGTGCCATGATCCTATAGATCTATCGTTGTGTGTAGTAAATATTTCTTCAAGCGATTTAAACTGTCATCTTGTGTTTGTTTGCTTTGTGATTAAATATTCAATCTGATATGCAATTAAAATCTGCCATTGAGGGTTACATTTATTTGCTACTTCAAAACTTTTATCGACATAGTTTTTCTGATCTTCCTTAATTTCCAATCCTGCAAGGTTTTGTACTGCATCTTTTTATCTTGTGTCAAAGATCCTGCATCTTGCTGCATTTTAATTATTTCAAAGAACTCTATTTTGGTAGAAAATACCCATAAGATCCACGATCTCATCTTTCTTATCTAGCTCCAATTGTTCCTTCAAAAGGATCAGAGGACACAAACCTTAATCAAAAATACCAATACCATGCCCTTCATCCGAATAAGCATCTGTTTCTTACAAAGATATTGTCGAAAGCTCCCTTGAAAATTTGCTTTGCCTGAAAGGCTCCAATGACCCACGCTCCAAAGATTCGTTCATCTTTGAATCCTAATCACAAAAACCTTTCGGTAGATATTCACTTGACCTAGCACCAGCTAAAGAATGAGGGAATTAAAAATATTTTCCAATTCTATGGATGGAGCATGCTACGAACCTCTCTCACTTGATTTACGCCCAACCTTTTGTGTCCAGTACTTTCCCTGTATCTGGTTATTATGGTATCTACTCCAATTCTGCAATTGAGTAGCTGCCTCTAGGATTCGGTGTTGTGACGACGCCTCAGCTCCCCTTGCGTAGTGAATGGTGTTTCCTATGTGCATCCCAGCACAAAATTGTAGCTTGCAGATTACTACAACATCATTGGAGTGTACACCCTGGGAGGCATCTTTTATATTCCCAACAAAAAATCTTCTTTTGGATACATGCAAACTGCTTTGTTGTTTGCAGATTACCGTGCTTTTCGGTGAGATCGTGTTCCAAAAGAGATGAACGTGCAGATTGGCGAATGGCAGTAAGAGTGGTCCAAGGAATAATGTTGCAATTGAATGCTGGATTCAACACGTCGAACTTGACTCATCGCTGCAAGAAAGGTGTTGAAGTGTGTGCAGCGGTGGAACCAAATGCAAATGCAGTGGAAATAGTGAACTCAATGGGATGAAAAAGACACCACTCATCTGCTGGAAAGAACACAACTCCAGACACAGCTGAAAATAACAATGATCCGACCCTTCTTGCAGCAACGCATCGCACATTCAAAGATTGTCACCTTCATTGTCAGCCAGGGATCATCACCTTCATTGTCCTTCTCATACCCTCGATCATCACCAGATCAGAGGACGAGTGTCACAGTCATCAAACTTCTTTTGATAGTGCGTCTCTCCTCCTCCTCCTCCTCTGTTCACGGCCATTATACCATCGGTAAGGAAAATGTGGATCTGTTCCTGAATCAAATCGAATCTGGAAGCTGGCGAACAACTGTACAAGCCTATGTTTCTTGGTCTTCTGCGCTATGGGAAGCAGTTTCCATGTATGTTGGCTATGCACATAGATCGTTTGATCTGTTGGACTCGGTTGTGTCGACTAAGTGCTTGCCTTGACCAGGAGTAAAAACAAATTGATGCATGTTCGAGTTGGTTTGCAAAATCNCTGCGCTATGGGAAGCAGTTTCCATGTATGTTGGCTATGCACATAGATCGTTTGATCTGTTGGACTCGGTTGTGTCGACTAAGTGCTTGCCTTGACCAGGAGTAAAAACAAATTGATGCATGTTCGAGTTGGTTTGCAAAATCCCCATCTCTACATATGGAAGAAACCATGCACCAAATCATCGAAGTGATGGTAATATTTTTATCCCACATGCAATGATTTTTTGTTATTACTTTTTTTATATTAAAATGTGTTAGAGTTTGGCTGAAGTTGAAGTGGAACCGGAGTTGTTGGGACCTAGATTTGATATGTTGGATGTGGTTTATTGTTGAAAAGTAAAATGGTGAGATACTTATTTTTGGAAAGTATGGAGGATGGTGATCATTGATACAATATATATATTATTTTAAAGGATTGATGTTCCAGGCTGTAAATGAAACTATGTCGAGGCATATCAAGGACTAGATACATAGCCACTCTTAAAGCCATGTTGATTAACAACATAAATTATGCAAAAATTTGGCTAAATTTTTCTCTCTTATAAAACTCAAAGAATATCAAAATCAATATCAAAACATTCAACCCAAAGACGTATGTGAACATAAATTATGCAAAAGTTTGGCTAAATTTTTC
The DNA here is from genome assembly GCA_010110895.2 of Picea sitchensis. Classification (NCBI taxonomy): domain Eukaryota; kingdom Viridiplantae; phylum Streptophyta; class Pinopsida; order Pinales; family Pinaceae; genus Picea; species Picea sitchensis. Next base: position 45,874 of record SNQJ01S0001143.1, on the reverse strand, counting down.
TCTCTCTTATAAAACTCAAAGAATATCAAAATCAATATCAAGACATTCAACCCAAAGACGTATGTGTCGATGAGTGCATATAACATATGTTATATGTATTACATATAACATAACATATGTAATACATATAACATAACATATGTAATACATATAACAYATGTTATATGTAYTACATATAACATATGTTATATGTATTCCATATAACATATGTTATATGTAGTGCTTCACACAATTTGATTTAAGTTTGAGAAGGGGAATATTTAGAAAGAAAATAAAATAGATATGTGAGATATCTTTAATTTGTGTTGATTAACAATACAAATTATGTAAAAATTTAAGTATGGAGGATGGTGATCATTGGTACAAAATATATATTATTTTAAAGGATTGATGTTCCAGGCTGTAAATGAAACTATGTCGAGGCATATCAAGGACTAGATACATAGCCACTCTTAAAGCCATGTTGATTAACAACACAAATTATGCAAAAATTTGGCTAAATTTTTCTCTCTCTTATAAAACTCAAAGAATATCAAAATCAATATCAAGACATTCAACCCAAAGACGTATGTGTCGATGAGTGCATATAACATATGTTATATGTATTACATATAACATAACATATGTAATACATATAACATAACATATGTAATACATATAACACATGTTATATGTATTACATATAACATATGTTATATGTATTCCATATAACATATGTTATATGTAGTGCTTCACACAATTTGATTTAAGTTTGAGAAGGGGAATATTTAGAAAGAAAATAAAATAGATATGTGAGATATCTTTAATTTGTGTTGATTAACAATACAAATTATGTAAAAATTTAAGTATGGAGGATGGTGATCATTGGTACAAAATATATATTATTTTAAAGGATTGATGTTCCAGGCTGTAAATGAAACTATGTCGAGGCATATCAAGGACTAGATACATAGCCACTCTTAAAGCCATGTTGATTAACAACACAAATTATGCAAAAATTTGGCTAAATTTTTCTCTCTCTTATAAAACTCAAAGAATATCAAAATCAATATCAAGACATTCAACCCAAAGACGTATGTGTCGATGAGTGCATATAACATATGTTATATGTATTACATATAACATAACATATGTAATACATATAACATATGTAATACATATAACATATGTTATATGTACTACATATAACATATGTTATATGTAGTGCTTCACACAATTTGATTTAAGTTTGAGAAGGGGAATATTTAGAAAGAAAATAAAATAGATATGTGAGATATCTTTAATTTGTGTTGATTAACAATACAAATTATGTAAAAATTTGGGTAAATTTTTCTCTATCTCATAAAACTCAATTTGTGTTGATTAACAATACAAATTATGTAAAAAATTTATCTCATAAAACTCAAAGAATTCCAAAATCAATATCAAGACATTCCCCAAAGAGGTATGAGGTATGTGTAGATGAGTGCTTCACACAATTTGATTTAAGTTTGAGAAGGGGAATATTTAGAAAAAATACAAAATAGATATGTGAGATATCTTTAATTTGTGTTGATTAACAACACAAATTATGCAAAAATTTGGGTAAATTTCTGTCTCTCTTATAAAACTCAAAGAATACCAAAATCAATATCAAGACATTCAACCAAAAGAGGTATGAGGTATGTGTCGATGAGTGCTTCACACAATTTGATTTAAGTTTGAGAAGGGGAATATTTAGAAAAAATACAAAATAGATATGTGAGACATCTTTAAGGTGAATCTCACGTCCTATGGACAGAATAATGTGTTGAGAAATTAAGAATTCAACAATTCTAACAACTATACCAATATCATAATAATTTGGTCATAATGTGGTCATACATTCAAAGGAAATCACTTCAGTATCATAAGCTAAACAACACACAATAACATTGTACATGTCATAAAATGTATTGCTCCATCTTTTATTAATAGGGATTTGATACACAAATCCATGAAATGAGAGGGATGATTTTTACAAGAGCACATACACATAAAAAGAAGCACATACTAAATCATAACACAGGGGATGAATCTCTTGCAACCTGTACGATTGAAAATCGGTCTACGTCTAAGGGGATCTTTGATCAAACAACTCGAGTATAAGATACTCTTAAATTACCCAAAGTACCAACCCGAAAAATGAGCTCCTTCTATTAATTTATAGATTCTCTTGCTTAAGAGAAAACCACTTGCTTGGACCAATACTACTTGAAAATTGATTTCATCTTGTTAGAATCTTGATACCACCTCTAATATTTTAACCACTTTCATCTTCTCAACTGATTTTGTTTGTTTTAACTGGGTAAAAGTAATTTTTTACCCCCAAATATGACATGTTGGTGTTGTACAAGGTGTGTTCTATTCATCTGATTGAGCCTTAAGATGGGTCTTCTTAGCTGGCTCCATGAGGCCTTCGTATGCGACGACGGGCCCGTTCAACCATGGAATAATTTGGGTTGTTGATTGGTTGAAAGGCCTCCCAATAACTTTTGCTCAAGCCCCACTACTTGCAGGTGCAAAGTATCAATGACCAAAGCTTTAAATCTCCTACCTTGAGCTGCTACCTCAAATCGGTCAATTGATACAACTGTATGTTAGGTTGGATTCCCAAATTCCCTTCTGATTTTGTGGTTGTGCTAATGATACCCGAGAAGTACATTCCTTCCACAATGATGCATAGAACAACTTCTCCCCACATCTGTAGCCAGTATGGTTGATAATCCCCTCCTGTGAAAGATGTTTGAACAACTGGATCATCCTCTTCTATATTGAGCATCATGATGGATGTATCAACAGACACTAGACTATTTGCAAATTGGTTTTGCCTTGGTCTCCTTGTTCTTTTCTTATAGGAGCTTTCCATGTGTCTCGTGAGACAACTGATGGAGCGATGTGAATGGTCATCTCTAACTTGATCTGTTAATATTCGAGGCACATGTGAATGAGCACGTCGAGGAAATGATTGTTTTCCTCTGACGGTTGGAGGCATGGGAGAGAGGCATGTGAGCAATGATGGGTGAAGGATGGAAAACATGATGTTAGATATCCTATTACATGTCACATATTTTCCAACCAATTTGGAAACCTGTCAGTGAATCCCCCCACTCTCCTAAAACATTCTCTCATATGCCCCTATTTGAATACATGCGTCCTTTTCCTTATGGTTTGGAGCCCTTTGTAATTTGGAAAATGCACCAAATTTGGGTAACGCCATACTGGTGTCAGCATAGATCCGTGGAGACATGGAAGTTAGGGATTGGTCCATGTAGGCACTGAAGTGTCTTCCAGGGCTTGGGATATATATGTATGGTTGAGTTCAATATGACAACCAAAAACTCTGGTGGACCTTCTCCTCATAGGTGTCAATATATGATAGGCTAAAAAATATGCATCCCTCACTTTTCAGGTCTCTCTTAGCTTCATCGGTGTCAAGCTGGATTGTTATGTTGGCTCTACATGGCATTGTGTAAGGTACCATATCTATTATAATAGCTTAAAAGAGAAATATTGTAGAGAATAACAACAAAAGAACACAATATATGAAACCGCAACACCAAAATAATACCTTTATTGATAGAAAATAATGTTCACTTGCCTCTTCGAGGGGGTAACCTCCAACAGAGCAATTCTCTATTACAATAATTCTCAAGAAAAAACTTATCATGCCCTTGACTTCTATTTATACTAAATCTATCAACCAAAAGAACAATCTAGAGGAAGATCTTCTAGAATACTAAATCTATCAACCAAAAACTTATTCTTCCTTATTATTAGGTCTTCTTAATATTGGCCTGTATTATATGTAAAATATATTATTCTACCTACATGAGGGGTTAGGGAGGGTAGGCCCCTAACATTCCCTCCCCCTTAAAAAAAAAAACTTGTCCTCAAGGATTGAGATGAAGAAATTTCTGCAGAATGGTAGTCGACACCCATGTGGCATTTGTTGGAGTTGTATCTTTCCATTGTACTAATACTTCCTTGATGGTGCACTAAAAGAGACGATGCTCACGCTGGTCCAAGATGGCTTGTGGTTGCAACCAGTTGAATCCTTCTTCATCCAAATCGGGAAGGATGGTTTGAGTTTGGCACTTAGTTCCAATCACCTTCTTTAAGCAAAAGACACGAAAAACATGATGGATCTTAGAATGAATAGGAAAAGATAACGGATAGGCCACCTATCCCATGTGCTTGAGAACTATATAATGACCATAAAATTAGGGCACCAATTTCTGACAATGTTCGTCCTTGAGTGAAGTTTACTTATAAGGTTGCAGTCAAAGAAACACTCAGTCACCTTCAACAAATTGACATTCAAAGTGACCTTTATCTACTTGTTTCTTCATGTGATTCTGAGTCATGACCAAATTCTCTTTCAGGGTACAGAGAATAGTCTCACAAACTATAAGAGTTTGGTCAACCGTGTGGACCTTCGAGACACCGAGCATGTATGAGAGAACTGAAGGTGACTTTTGTCAATATATTGCTTCAAAAGGAGCCATGCAAGTAGATGTATGGTATGAATTCTTTCACCACCATTCAATTAGTGGTAACCATTGAGCCCATTGATTTTGTCTTTCAGATGCAAAACACCTCAAATATATTTCCAAACACTTGTTGACAACTTCAGTTTGACCATCAGTCTAGGGATGATATGCAATGTTGAGATGCAATTGGGTGCCCTGAAGCCTGAACAATTCTTTCCAAAAATTGTTGGTGAAAGCTGGATCTCAATAAAAAAAATAGAATGAGGCATGCCATTAAGCTTAAAGACATGATCCGTGAAAATTTGAGTCATAGTGGAGGCAGTAAATGGGTGTTGAAGAACATAGAAATGAGCATACGTGGAAATATGATCAACTACCACCATGATGACTGACTTACTTCCCAATTTAGGTAAGCCAACAATCAAATCCATAGAGATATCCCTCCAAATAGAGGGTGGAATTGGAAGAAGTTGTAGTGTGCCAAGAGCTTTCATTGTTTCTCCCTTGTTGCGTTGAGAAATATCACATTTTGCCACAAAAGTGATAATGTCATATTTCATACCATCCCAGAAAAACCGAATGTTTGACCCGATCATAGGTTTTGGAAAACCCTAAGTGCCCAGTTGTGGGGGCATCATGAAGCTCATAAATCATCATGGATTTAATAAGTTGTGACTATTTACTTAAATACAGACGACCTAGTACTAGGACAGATAATTCCTGCGGCAAGCAATTCTTGAACATTTTTCTTAATTTCATTTTTCTGGGTAAAAGGATGACGATAGGGAAGAACATTGGGAGGAAGGATGTTGGGAGTGAGGGGAATGGAATGATCATGAACACCACAGGAAGGATGAAATCCCTAGAGAGTGTAAAAAACAACTTGATGTTTGGAGAGGATGGATTGAAGATCATGAGTCACAGAGGGTGTCTCAGTGACATGAATGGAATGGAGTTGTGCAATAATGTAGAAATGACCTTTTTCAAGGAGATTCTCCATGAAATGGGAACTCATGATCTCAGGGGAACCTGTTGTGATGCCTTGGAACTTATACTATTGTCCCTCTTGGTTTAATTGCATGGTTAATTCCTTAAATTCCATGAGAATGGGGCCCAAAGTCCTTATCCATTCAACACCCAACACAATTTCACAACCACCCATGTCGATAGAAAACATATGATAGTTCATGTGGTACTTGTTGGACACACTGACCACACTTATAGGGGGGGGGGGGTGAATGAGTGTGGGGCTCTTTTTCAAACTTCCCTTTTACAAAACTCCTTAGTTAGAAATCACCATTTATTCATCACTTGTTATTATCATTTATAACCAGTCAAATGTGAAAATATATCAACAACAGATAACAACAACATATAAAATCAAAAAGTCATCACCATGAGGAACACAAAGAACATAAGTTGTATGTACAATTTTATTTTTATTACGGACTACAATCCTTGGGTTATCAACAACAACTGAATATAGTTACAACTCCACAAGAGCGCCAACTCTATACTGCAAGACTCAACTTACACAACTCAACACCAACTGAGAAGAGGAATCAATCCTCAATAGATACCAATCTATCAACAGCTACATGACCTGTCAGTAGTGCAACACGCATATGTATGCACACTACCAGTAGTACGACTCGTGTGTGTACGCAGCCAATCTGTACTACAACCTGCATATCACTTATGAGTTACTTAGGGTTTTCTCTTCAGGATAAACTCAAATCCTCTGCAGCCTTTAGTCACATTCACTTATGTCTTTCACTATCCAATCTAAACCATAAAAAATCACAATACACCCAAGATCTCCAACAACTTACTCATGCTCCTCAACCATACAATATGAATGCTACTTAATCATGTATAAGAAATCAGTATACTATGTCAATCATATTAGTACTAAACCATAAGAGTGTTTCTCACTCTATCAATCAACCAACACAACCATATCACAAAAACCATACCAAGAATGCCTTAAACATTCACCATACAATATGCAAGAGTATCCATCAAGACAACCATATAACCATACCAAAGTTTCTATGTAAGATCTGAGCCCATAGAGTGCAGACTTGGAACTTGCTTCAGCCTTTAAGAACCTGATAATCAGCTTACATCCAAGTCTTCATGACTTCTTTACTATACGCACTATGTCCTCCTTCATCCCGCGTATGTACGCACTCTGGCTCACTATAGCCCGCCTATGTACGCCCTTCGATCCACTGTTGCTCGCGTACTCCTTCAAAAACTAGGGTTTCTGAACTTCCAAAACTTTCACCATCAAGATCTCAGACTTACAGAAACTTTTATGCGTCCATGATATCCTCCAGACTCTCTCTCTCTCAGAATAGATCTTCAATTATATACACAATAGATTCACCTTACAAGATACCCTTGCCTCTTATTTATACTCTCCAAGTAGCTTCCATAGAAACATATGCTAGGTCACTTTGTCCACATAGTCACTTATTTTCAACTTTTCCCAATTTGTCACTTGTCCATGTATCCAGTAGCCACTTGACCACTTAGCCCTCTTTCCTCATTTTAGGGTTAACCTTCTCACAACTACTTTCCATAAATAGATAGTTTTCCATTTACTTTATTATTTAAATAATCCTTCTTGAATTTGTCACTTCCCTTTATTTAAATAATATCTTCTTAATAATAATTTTGACTTCTTTGACCTTTTGGGGCTTCATTCCATCATATGAGGGTCCTCCAACTTCATAAGTCCATAACTCTCAAACCGTGAGGAGTTATGTGGTGTTCCACATACCATCAGAAATGGCATGACAAGCACTATCCAACTAGGATAGTTTCACTAACAAATTCGTTGATATTCATCTCATTATTCCATAATTGAGCATGGGTTTTCTAACAATACTTCTAGGATAACTCAACCGCAAAGAGTCTTCCCATGAGGGATTTCACCATAAGGGGACCACTTTGGAGTTCATCCATTTGTACTCCTTATCAACAATGATAATACAATAATGAGTCATCTTTACATCAGTCCAACTCTGCATCATATATAAATGACAACGCATTGATCCATCTTCATCTATGCATCATCTATCAATGAAAACGCATTGATCCATATTCATCTATGCATGACATCCTATGACTGTGATTCCACTTGACATCAATCCATTCATATCAAGGACAATACATACTTCATCAATATACTATTACAAGACATTGTTCATTTGACATCAATCAACATCAATCATTTGACATCAAACCTTTGAGCTTTCACATCAATCAATCATCCTTTGGCATTAATCAATTCCTTGACATCAATCATTTGACATCAACCAATCAATCATCATTTTTCATTAATGACAACATGATCCAACAATATCCCCCTTTGGAACTGATGGAAATACCAACATTGATGTCAACACCAAATATTGATGGCAACATGTAGACAAGTCATTTCTCTACAACAATAATAATCTCAAACACATCAATGTGACTATCTCTTCCCCTTTGACATCAATGGAAAAGGATCATTCTCTCCTTGGGGCTGCTCCCCCTGCCTGAAATCTCATTGGGGTTTCTCCACCTACTTGAATGTCTTTGATCTTTCTATGAATAATCTCTCCCATTTTGAACAAGGGATATCACTCTGATGTAATGTTGAATATATATCGCTTATGCTCCCCCTGTGACCAATTCTCCCCCTGGAACTATGCCTTTGTGTTTTTTCTCCAAGTATAGGGCTATTTTACCAAGTATGCATCTGATAAATATTTCCTCCTAGATTCATGGGAAGAAGAATGACTCCCCTTATCGGTATGTCACTTCTTATCTTCTCTGCAATATGACCATTATTCTACCATTGCAATATGTTTCTGCTACAAATGCTATTGCTCAACCGGAACATAGATCACCCGCTCTTTCTATGAATATCCTTGGACCTATCCATGCATCAAACTTGTGCCATACCATACATCATGAAGCAAAAGATATCTCAACAATGAAATAGATAATCATGAACAAACATCAACTGAGTACATCATGTACCACATTGTGTACTAACCATGCACAACACCCATGTACATAAACATCATAGAATATGCCATAAGATATCATTAATGGAGTGTATCAACCATATACCTTTACCAACATGTCAACTGTGTGCCACAAACAAGTGTCATATCACTCATGATATGCGTCCACCATGAACTAAGTGCCACAATCATGTATCTCAATCAATCAAATGTCTCAACTATATCATCCCATATGTCATGTACCAAAGTATATGCTAAATAAGTAATATAAATGGTGTACTTTTAGCCAAGTACTATCATCCACATACATATAACATCTATGAGTGCATCAACATAGAACTAATCATGTATCACCACTTTTACCAAGCAAGTATATCAACCATGCACCAATACAACTACATGTCCTAATATGTAGCCCATGCATGCATCGAGATATCCAACAAATATGCTTCCAATAGTACATCATAAGATATATCAATGAAACTCAAATATGTACCAACCATGTACCCTAATAGATCAGCCTCAACTTCCATTCACTACAAAAAATACTAAGCATCCAATACATACTCGATGTGTTCCTCAATAGATCAATGAAATCTTCTAGCTAGCATCATCATGATATCTCATAACCAAAGTGCCATAACTTCACTGTCGCAACTAGCATTGTTCTTCAATATAAAATTCCTCAATCCATATTCAAGGGTTAGTACCATGCATCCAAGATATTCTTTTAACACTCAACCATATGTCATCATCATACATACATCAATTATGTATGCCAACAAGTAATCATAAAAACCTGCAGCAAACAATGTCAAACCCTGCAACAAACCATGTCAGACCCTACAACACAGAGTTATATCATCATACCATGTTGCAACCCATGTGCATAGCCATTTTCCCAAGGATTTACCACATATATGTGGCCTGCTACATAGAATTATCACGTGTGTATGCGACCTATTCATAGGTCAGCCTGTGTATGTACGTGACTGCTACCATTGTAACCTGCATATGCTTATGAGGATGAAAAACTTGAGCTTCCTTTAAGGCTTCCATTATGCTCTGGTTTTTCAGTCTTCTTTACCCACTTCTGAATATGTCCCTGCATCTCAGAACTTGAACTCCGAGCTTCCATATTTTCAAAAATATCTCCCTTCCTAACTTCATGTTTTCTTCTAGTCATGCTATATGAATCTCTTCTCATTCACTGTCTTCTTGTGTTCCAGGAATCCTGGTATGTGTGGCCAAACCCACTATAGTTGTAGCATCTCATGATGTGAAAATCAACATCAATGTGTCCTACTTGATTACATCGCCAACACCTTAGGGTGTTATGAGATCTTTCATTGTCTCTCGTTACATAAAATCTGCATTCAAAATCTTTGTGACCATATTCATTACATGAGTAACATTGACCATGAAAAACATTTTCATACCTTTGCTTTGGTGTCCATCTTGGAGATGTCTCTCTTATTTGAGGTGTAAATATGGCTTCTTGATGTCTTCCTTGCTTTGTTCTTTTGAAAGTTTCATTTCCTTGTGTAGATGGTTGACTTGCAAAATTGTTTCCATCTTTTGAGAATGAGGAACTTTCCTCATGCTTCTTTGAGGTACTTGCTTCAACATGTGTAGCTTCTTTGTAGTATACAAGACTTGATTTATCATTTGGTGATATTTGAATATCCAAGATCTCATTCAATATTGTTGAGCTATTCAAGAATTTTTTTGACTTCTCTACTTTCTTTCTAAGATCAACAACTTCAACTTCCAACTTATGACATGACTCTTCCTTTTCAATTATTTGATTCCTTAATAGTTCCTCTACCCTTTTGGCTTCTTCAATTTGGGTCTTGATATGGACAATAAATTCAATACTTTTTCTATTCTCATCATCTACTTTCTTATTTTCTTCTATTTCATTCTTTATCCTTTTGATCTCTTCTTCTTTTTCTTCTAATTGAGATTTTTGACTTTCTTCTTGTTCTTTGAGCATTTCCTTCAATTTCAAGATATGAATTTGATTCCTTTCAAGAAATGTTTTGGTGTTGTTTGAAAGATAGCTATAGTATATAGTAATGATTATAGTTGTATTCAAATAGACCCCATTCAATTTTCCTTTTAAGCTCAGATAGTTCTTCATCTACTTTTTCCATGGGATAACTATCATTAAACTCTACAAAAACTATTTCTAGATTTTCTTCTTCACTTGTAGAGAAATATTCAACATCATCACATTTTGAAATATTGCAATCAAGGGTTTTTGGAGATTCTTTACCTTCATTGGAGTTCTCTTCAATATCTTCCTTTTTGACAATATCATCACATTTAGAATCATTGCAAATAGAGGATTTTGGAGATTCTTCACCTTCATTTGAATTTTCTTCAAGGTCTTCCTTTTTGCCAACATCATCATCACTTTTAGAATCATTTCAATCAAATAATTTTGGAGATTCTTTACCTTCATTGATCTTGATGGAGTTGTCTTTAGTGTCTTCCTTCTTGCTTTGGTATGTCTCCTCTAGCTTTACCCATAGATCCTTGGCAGAGGTGCATTGTCCCATGCTCTCTTTGATAGAACTTGAGAGTCCACTGATAATGGTCTTGAGAGCCAATGCATCATTATTCTTTCCTTCCCTTTCAATTGTAAACTTTGAATTGTTCTTCAAAGGAACTTATCCACCAACAACTTCTTTCCAAATAATCACTCGTATTTCCTTCAAGTGAATTTTCATTTCTATTGTCCATGTAGAATAATTTTCCTCATCAAGGATTGGAACTTTATCATCCATTTGTGTGTCCATGGATCTCCTCCAAGCTTGTTAAGTATTATAGTGAAGGCCTTCTCTGAAACCAATTGTTGGACACACCGACCACACTCAAAGGGGGGGCGTGAATGAGTGTGGGGCTCTTTTTCAAAGTTCCCTTTTACAAAACTCCTTAGTTAGAAATCACCATTTATTCATCACTTATTACTGTCATTTATAACGAGTCAAATGTGAACATATATCAACAAAAGATAAAAACAACATATATCATTAACAAGTCATCATCACAAGGAACACAAAGAACAGAATATGAATGTACAATTTTATTTTTATTACAGAATACAATCCTTGGGTTATCAACAACAATTGAATAGAGTTACAACTCCACAAGAGAACCAACTCTATAATGAAAGACTCAACTTACACAACTCAGTACCAACTGAGAAGAGGAATCAATCCTCAACAGATGAAAATCTGTCAATAGGTACGTGACCTGTTAGTAGTGCAGCACGTGTATGTACGCGCCCTACCAGTAGTACAACTCGTGTATGTACACAGACAGTCTGTACTATAGTCTGCGTATCACTTCTGAGTTACTTATGGTTTTCTCTTCAATATAAACCCAGATCTTCTGCAACCTTCAGTCACATTCACTTATGTCTTTCATTGTCCAATTTGAACCATAACTAATCACAATACATCCAATATCTCCAACAACTTACTCATGCTCCTCAACCATACAATATGAATGCTACTTAATCACGTATAAGCAATCAACATACTATGGAAATCATATCAATACTGAACCATAAGAGTGTTTCTCACTCTATCAATCAACCACCACAACCATATTACAACAACGATACCAAGAATTCCTTAAGCATTCACCATAAAATATGGAAGAGTATCCATCAAGACAACCATGTAACCATACCATATTTTCTATGGCAGATATGAGCCTATAAAGTGCAGATCTGGAGCTTGCTTTGGCCTTCAAGAACCTGATCATCATCTTACATCCAAGTCTTCATGACTTATTTATTGCACATGCTTTGTCCTCCTTTAGCCTGCGTATGTACACGCTCTGGCAAACTGCAGTCCACGTATGTACATGCTCTAATCCATTGTTGCTCGCATACTCCTTCATAAACTAGGGTTTTTGAACTTTCGAAACTTTCTCTGTCAATATCTTAGACTTGCGGAAACTTTGATGTGTCCATGATATCCTCCAAACTCTCTCTCTCTCTCAAAATATATCTTCAATTACATACACAAGAGATTCATCTTACAAGAGACTCTTTCCTCTTATTTATACTCTTCAAGTAGCTTCCATAGAAGCATCTTCTAGGTTACTTTGTCCACATAGCCACTTTGTTCACATAGTCACTTATGTTCAACTTTTCCCAATTTTCCACTTGTCCATGTATCCAATAGCCACTTGACTACTTAACCATCTTTCCTCATTTTAGGGTTAACCTTCTCATAACTACTTTCCATAAATACAAAGTTTTCCATTTACTTTATTATTTAAATAATCCTTCTTGACTTTGTCACTTCACTCTATTATTTAAATAATCACTTCACTTTATTTAAATAATATCTTCTTAACAACCATTTTGACTTCTTTGACCTTTTGGGGCTTCAAGCCATCATATGAGGGTCATCCAACTTCATAAGGCCATAACTCTTAAACTGTGAGGAGTTATGTGGCATTCCACATACCAGCAGAAATGGTATGACAAGCACTATCCAACTAGGATAGTTTCACTGACAAATTCATGGATCTTCATCTCATTATTCCACAATTGAACATGGGTTCTCTAACCATAGTTCTAGGATAACTCAACCGCAAAGCGTCTTCCC
>SNQJ01S0001143.1:14302-32697 GCA_010110895.2 Picea sitchensis | reverse complement strand
ATAAAAAGAAGCACATACTAAATCATAACACAGGGGATGAATCTCTTGCAACCTGTACGATTGAAAATCGGTCTACGTCTAAGGGGATCTTTGATCAAACAACTCGAGTATAAGATACTCTTAAATTACCCAAAGTACCAACCCGAAAAATGAGCTCCTTCTATTAATTTATAGATTCTCTTGCTTAAGAGAAAACCACTTGCTTGGACCAATACTACTTGAAAATTGATTTCATCTTGTTAGAATCTTGATACCACCTCTAATATTTTAACCACTTTCATCTTCTCAACTGATTTTGTTTGTTTTAACTGGGTAAAAGTAATTTTTTACCCCCAAATATGACATGTTGGTGTTGTACAAGGTGTGTTCTATTCATCTGATTGAGCCTTAAGATGGGTCTTCTTAGCTGGCTCCATGAGGCCTTCGTATGCGACGACGGGCCCGTTCAACCATGGAATAATTTGGGTTGTTGATTGGTTGAAAGGCCTCCCAATAACTTTTGCTCAAGCCCCACTACTTGCAGGTGCAAAGTATCAATGACCAAAGCTTTAAATCTCCTACCTTGAGCTGCTACCTCAAATCGGTCAATTGATACAACTGTATGTTAGGTTGGATTCCCAAATTCCCTTCTGATTTTGTGGTTGTGCTAATGATACCCGAGAAGTACATTCCTTCCACAATGATGCATAGAACAACTTCTCCCCACATCTGTAGCCAGTATGGTTGATAATCCCCTCCTGTGAAAGATGTTTGAACAACTGGATCATCCTCTTCTATATTGAGCATCATGATGGATGTATCAACAGACACTAGACTATTTGCAAATTGGTTTTGCCTTGGTCTCCTTGTTCTTTTCTTATAGGAGCTTTCCATGTGTCTCGTGAGACAACTGATGGAGCGATGTGAATGGTCATCTCTAACTTGATCTGTTAATATTCGAGGCACATGTGAATGAGCACGTCGAGGAAATGATTGTTTTCCTCTGACGGTTGGAGGCATGGGAGAGAGGCATGTGAGCAATGATGGGTGAAGGATGGAAAACATGATGTTAGATATCCTATTACATGTCACATATTTTCCAACCAATTTGGAAACCTGTCAGTGAATCCCCCCACTCTCCTAAAACATTCTCTCATATGCCCCTATTTGAATACATGCGTCCTTTTCCTTATGGTTTGGAGCCCTTTGTAATTTGGAAAATGCACCAAATTTGGGTAACGCCATACTGGTGTCAGCATAGATCCGTGGAGACATGGAAGTTAGGGATTGGTCCATGTAGGCACTGAAGTGTCTTCCAGGGCTTGGGATATATATGTATGGTTGAGTTCAATATGACAACCAAAAACTCTGGTGGACCTTCTCCTCATAGGTGTCAATATATGATAGGCTAAAAAATATGCATCCCTCACTTTTCAGGTCTCTCTTAGCTTCATCGGTGTCAAGCTGGATTGTTATGTTGGCTCTACATGGCATTGTGTAAGGTACCATATCTATTATAATAGCTTAAAAGAGAAATATTGTAGAGAATAACAACAAAAGAACACAATATATGAAACCGCAACACCAAAATAATACCTTTATTGATAGAAAATAATGTTCACTTGCCTCTTCGAGGGGGTAACCTCCAACAGAGCAATTCTCTATTACAATAATTCTCAAGAAAAAACTTATCATGCCCTTGACTTCTATTTATACTAAATCTATCAACCAAAAGAACAATCTAGAGGAAGATCTTCTAGAATACTAAATCTATCAACCAAAAACTTATTCTTCCTTATTATTAGGTCTTCTTAATATTGGCCTGTATTATATGTAAAATATATTATTCTACCTACATGAGGGGTTAGGGAGGGTAGGCCCCTAACATTCCCTCCCCCTTAAAAAAAAAAACTTGTCCTCAAGGATTGAGATGAAGAAATTTCTGCAGAATGGTAGTCGACACCCATGTGGCATTTGTTGGAGTTGTATCTTTCCATTGTACTAATACTTCCTTGATGGTGCACTAAAAGAGACGATGCTCACGCTGGTCCAAGATGGCTTGTGGTTGCAACCAGTTGAATCCTTCTTCATCCAAATCGGGAAGGATGGTTTGAGTTTGGCACTTAGTTCCAATCACCTTCTTTAAGCAAAAGACACGAAAAACATGATGGATCTTAGAATGAATAGGAAAAGATAACGGATAGGCCACCTATCCCATGTGCTTGAGAACTATATAATGACCATAAAATTAGGGCACCAATTTCTGACAATGTTCGTCCTTGAGTGAAGTTTACTTATAAGGTTGCAGTCAAAGAAACACTCAGTCACCTTCAACAAATTGACATTCAAAGTGACCTTTATCTACTTGTTTCTTCATGTGATTCTGAGTCATGACCAAATTCTCTTTCAGGGTACAGAGAATAGTCTCACAAACTATAAGAGTTTGGTCAACCGTGTGGACCTTCGAGACACCGAGCATGTATGAGAGAACTGAAGGTGACTTTTGTCAATATATTGCTTCAAAAGGAGCCATGCAAGTAGATGTATGGTATGAATTCTTTCACCACCATTCAATTAGTGGTAACCATTGAGCCCATTGATTTTGTCTTTCAGATGCAAAACACCTCAAATATATTTCCAAACACTTGTTGACAACTTCAGTTTGACCATCAGTCTAGGGATGATATGCAATGTTGAGATGCAATTGGGTGCCCTGAAGCCTGAACAATTCTTTCCAAAAATTGTTGGTGAAAGCTGGATCTCAATAAAAAAAATAGAATGAGGCATGCCATTAAGCTTAAAGACATGATCCGTGAAAATTTGAGTCATAGTGGAGGCAGTAAATGGGTGTTGAAGAACATAGAAATGAGCATACGTGGAAATATGATCAACTACCACCATGATGACTGACTTACTTCCCAATTTAGGTAAGCCAACAATCAAATCCATAGAGATATCCCTCCAAATAGAGGGTGGAATTGGAAGAAGTTGTAGTGTGCCAAGAGCTTTCATTGTTTCTCCCTTGTTGCGTTGAGAAATATCACATTTTGCCACAAAAGTGATAATGTCATATTTCATACCATCCCAGAAAAACCGAATGTTTGACCCGATCATAGGTTTTGGAAAACCCTAAGTGCCCAGTTGTGGGGGCATCATGAAGCTCATAAATCATCATGGATTTAATAAGTTGTGACTATTTACTTAAATACAGACGACCTAGTACTAGGACAGATAATTCCTGCGGCAAGCAATTCTTGAACATTTTTCTTAATTTCATTTTTCTGGGTAAAAGGATGACGATAGGGAAGAACATTGGGAGGAAGGATGTTGGGAGTGAGGGGAATGGAATGATCATGAACACCACAGGAAGGATGAAATCCCTAGAGAGTGTAAAAAACAACTTGATGTTTGGAGAGGATGGATTGAAGATCATGAGTCACAGAGGGTGTCTCAGTGACATGAATGGAATGGAGTTGTGCAATAATGTAGAAATGACCTTTTTCAAGGAGATTCTCCATGAAATGGGAACTCATGATCTCAGGGGAACCTGTTGTGATGCCTTGGAACTTATACTATTGTCCCTCTTGGTTTAATTGCATGGTTAATTCCTTAAATTCCATGAGAATGGGGCCCAAAGTCCTTATCCATTCAACACCCAACACAATTTCACAACCACCCATGTCGATAGAAAACATATGATAGTTCATGTGGTACTTGTTGGACACACTGACCACACTTATAGGGGGGGGGGGGTGAATGAGTGTGGGGCTCTTTTTCAAACTTCCCTTTTACAAAACTCCTTAGTTAGAAATCACCATTTATTCATCACTTGTTATTATCATTTATAACCAGTCAAATGTGAAAATATATCAACAACAGATAACAACAACATATAAAATCAAAAAGTCATCACCATGAGGAACACAAAGAACATAAGTTGTATGTACAATTTTATTTTTATTACGGACTACAATCCTTGGGTTATCAACAACAACTGAATATAGTTACAACTCCACAAGAGCGCCAACTCTATACTGCAAGACTCAACTTACACAACTCAACACCAACTGAGAAGAGGAATCAATCCTCAATAGATACCAATCTATCAACAGCTACATGACCTGTCAGTAGTGCAACACGCATATGTATGCACACTACCAGTAGTACGACTCGTGTGTGTACGCAGCCAATCTGTACTACAACCTGCATATCACTTATGAGTTACTTAGGGTTTTCTCTTCAGGATAAACTCAAATCCTCTGCAGCCTTTAGTCACATTCACTTATGTCTTTCACTATCCAATCTAAACCATAAAAAATCACAATACACCCAAGATCTCCAACAACTTACTCATGCTCCTCAACCATACAATATGAATGCTACTTAATCATGTATAAGAAATCAGTATACTATGTCAATCATATTAGTACTAAACCATAAGAGTGTTTCTCACTCTATCAATCAACCAACACAACCATATCACAAAAACCATACCAAGAATGCCTTAAACATTCACCATACAATATGCAAGAGTATCCATCAAGACAACCATATAACCATACCAAAGTTTCTATGTAAGATCTGAGCCCATAGAGTGCAGACTTGGAACTTGCTTCAGCCTTTAAGAACCTGATAATCAGCTTACATCCAAGTCTTCATGACTTCTTTACTATACGCACTATGTCCTCCTTCATCCCGCGTATGTACGCACTCTGGCTCACTATAGCCCGCCTATGTACGCCCTTCGATCCACTGTTGCTCGCGTACTCCTTCAAAAACTAGGGTTTCTGAACTTCCAAAACTTTCACCATCAAGATCTCAGACTTACAGAAACTTTTATGCGTCCATGATATCCTCCAGACTCTCTCTCTCTCAGAATAGATCTTCAATTATATACACAATAGATTCACCTTACAAGATACCCTTGCCTCTTATTTATACTCTCCAAGTAGCTTCCATAGAAACATATGCTAGGTCACTTTGTCCACATAGTCACTTATTTTCAACTTTTCCCAATTTGTCACTTGTCCATGTATCCAGTAGCCACTTGACCACTTAGCCCTCTTTCCTCATTTTAGGGTTAACCTTCTCACAACTACTTTCCATAAATAGATAGTTTTCCATTTACTTTATTATTTAAATAATCCTTCTTGAATTTGTCACTTCCCTTTATTTAAATAATATCTTCTTAATAATAATTTTGACTTCTTTGACCTTTTGGGGCTTCATTCCATCATATGAGGGTCCTCCAACTTCATAAGTCCATAACTCTCAAACCGTGAGGAGTTATGTGGTGTTCCACATACCATCAGAAATGGCATGACAAGCACTATCCAACTAGGATAGTTTCACTAACAAATTCGTTGATATTCATCTCATTATTCCATAATTGAGCATGGGTTTTCTAACAATACTTCTAGGATAACTCAACCGCAAAGAGTCTTCCCATGAGGGATTTCACCATAAGGGGACCACTTTGGAGTTCATCCATTTGTACTCCTTATCAACAATGATAATACAATAATGAGTCATCTTTACATCAGTCCAACTCTGCATCATATATAAATGACAACGCATTGATCCATCTTCATCTATGCATCATCTATCAATGAAAACGCATTGATCCATATTCATCTATGCATGACATCCTATGACTGTGATTCCACTTGACATCAATCCATTCATATCAAGGACAATACATACTTCATCAATATACTATTACAAGACATTGTTCATTTGACATCAATCAACATCAATCATTTGACATCAAACCTTTGAGCTTTCACATCAATCAATCATCCTTTGGCATTAATCAATTCCTTGACATCAATCATTTGACATCAACCAATCAATCATCATTTTTCATTAATGACAACATGATCCAACAATATCCCCCTTTGGAACTGATGGAAATACCAACATTGATGTCAACACCAAATATTGATGGCAACATGTAGACAAGTCATTTCTCTACAACAATAATAATCTCAAACACATCAATGTGACTATCTCTTCCCCTTTGACATCAATGGAAAAGGATCATTCTCTCCTTGGGGCTGCTCCCCCTGCCTGAAATCTCATTGGGGTTTCTCCACCTACTTGAATGTCTTTGATCTTTCTATGAATAATCTCTCCCATTTTGAACAAGGGATATCACTCTGATGTAATGTTGAATATATATCGCTTATGCTCCCCCTGTGACCAATTCTCCCCCTGGAACTATGCCTTTGTGTTTTTTCTCCAAGTATAGGGCTATTTTACCAAGTATGCATCTGATAAATATTTCCTCCTAGATTCATGGGAAGAAGAATGACTCCCCTTATCGGTATGTCACTTCTTATCTTCTCTGCAATATGACCATTATTCTACCATTGCAATATGTTTCTGCTACAAATGCTATTGCTCAACCGGAACATAGATCACCCGCTCTTTCTATGAATATCCTTGGACCTATCCATGCATCAAACTTGTGCCATACCATACATCATGAAGCAAAAGATATCTCAACAATGAAATAGATAATCATGAACAAACATCAACTGAGTACATCATGTACCACATTGTGTACTAACCATGCACAACACCCATGTACATAAACATCATAGAATATGCCATAAGATATCATTAATGGAGTGTATCAACCATATACCTTTACCAACATGTCAACTGTGTGCCACAAACAAGTGTCATATCACTCATGATATGCGTCCACCATGAACTAAGTGCCACAATCATGTATCTCAATCAATCAAATGTCTCAACTATATCATCCCATATGTCATGTACCAAAGTATATGCTAAATAAGTAATATAAATGGTGTACTTTTAGCCAAGTACTATCATCCACATACATATAACATCTATGAGTGCATCAACATAGAACTAATCATGTATCACCACTTTTACCAAGCAAGTATATCAACCATGCACCAATACAACTACATGTCCTAATATGTAGCCCATGCATGCATCGAGATATCCAACAAATATGCTTCCAATAGTACATCATAAGATATATCAATGAAACTCAAATATGTACCAACCATGTACCCTAATAGATCAGCCTCAACTTCCATTCACTACAAAAAATACTAAGCATCCAATACATACTCGATGTGTTCCTCAATAGATCAATGAAATCTTCTAGCTAGCATCATCATGATATCTCATAACCAAAGTGCCATAACTTCACTGTCGCAACTAGCATTGTTCTTCAATATAAAATTCCTCAATCCATATTCAAGGGTTAGTACCATGCATCCAAGATATTCTTTTAACACTCAACCATATGTCATCATCATACATACATCAATTATGTATGCCAACAAGTAATCATAAAAACCTGCAGCAAACAATGTCAAACCCTGCAACAAACCATGTCAGACCCTACAACACAGAGTTATATCATCATACCATGTTGCAACCCATGTGCATAGCCATTTTCCCAAGGATTTACCACATATATGTGGCCTGCTACATAGAATTATCACGTGTGTATGCGACCTATTCATAGGTCAGCCTGTGTATGTACGTGACTGCTACCATTGTAACCTGCATATGCTTATGAGGATGAAAAACTTGAGCTTCCTTTAAGGCTTCCATTATGCTCTGGTTTTTCAGTCTTCTTTACCCACTTCTGAATATGTCCCTGCATCTCAGAACTTGAACTCCGAGCTTCCATATTTTCAAAAATATCTCCCTTCCTAACTTCATGTTTTCTTCTAGTCATGCTATATGAATCTCTTCTCATTCACTGTCTTCTTGTGTTCCAGGAATCCTGGTATGTGTGGCCAAACCCACTATAGTTGTAGCATCTCATGATGTGAAAATCAACATCAATGTGTCCTACTTGATTACATCGCCAACACCTTAGGGTGTTATGAGATCTTTCATTGTCTCTCGTTACATAAAATCTGCATTCAAAATCTTTGTGACCATATTCATTACATGAGTAACATTGACCATGAAAAACATTTTCATACCTTTGCTTTGGTGTCCATCTTGGAGATGTCTCTCTTATTTGAGGTGTAAATATGGCTTCTTGATGTCTTCCTTGCTTTGTTCTTTTGAAAGTTTCATTTCCTTGTGTAGATGGTTGACTTGCAAAATTGTTTCCATCTTTTGAGAATGAGGAACTTTCCTCATGCTTCTTTGAGGTACTTGCTTCAACATGTGTAGCTTCTTTGTAGTATACAAGACTTGATTTATCATTTGGTGATATTTGAATATCCAAGATCTCATTCAATATTGTTGAGCTATTCAAGAATTTTTTTGACTTCTCTACTTTCTTTCTAAGATCAACAACTTCAACTTCCAACTTATGACATGACTCTTCCTTTTCAATTATTTGATTCCTTAATAGTTCCTCTACCCTTTTGGCTTCTTCAATTTGGGTCTTGATATGGACAATAAATTCAATACTTTTTCTATTCTCATCATCTACTTTCTTATTTTCTTCTATTTCATTCTTTATCCTTTTGATCTCTTCTTCTTTTTCTTCTAATTGAGATTTTTGACTTTCTTCTTGTTCTTTGAGCATTTCCTTCAATTTCAAGATATGAATTTGATTCCTTTCAAGAAATGTTTTGGTGTTGTTTGAAAGATAGCTATAGTATATAGTAATGATTATAGTTGTATTCAAATAGACCCCATTCAATTTTCCTTTTAAGCTCAGATAGTTCTTCATCTACTTTTTCCATGGGATAACTATCATTAAACTCTACAAAAACTATTTCTAGATTTTCTTCTTCACTTGTAGAGAAATATTCAACATCATCACATTTTGAAATATTGCAATCAAGGGTTTTTGGAGATTCTTTACCTTCATTGGAGTTCTCTTCAATATCTTCCTTTTTGACAATATCATCACATTTAGAATCATTGCAAATAGAGGATTTTGGAGATTCTTCACCTTCATTTGAATTTTCTTCAAGGTCTTCCTTTTTGCCAACATCATCATCACTTTTAGAATCATTTCAATCAAATAATTTTGGAGATTCTTTACCTTCATTGATCTTGATGGAGTTGTCTTTAGTGTCTTCCTTCTTGCTTTGGTATGTCTCCTCTAGCTTTACCCATAGATCCTTGGCAGAGGTGCATTGTCCCATGCTCTCTTTGATAGAACTTGAGAGTCCACTGATAATGGTCTTGAGAGCCAATGCATCATTATTCTTTCCTTCCCTTTCAATTGTAAACTTTGAATTGTTCTTCAAAGGAACTTATCCACCAACAACTTCTTTCCAAATAATCACTCGTATTTCCTTCAAGTGAATTTTCATTTCTATTGTCCATGTAGAATAATTTTCCTCATCAAGGATTGGAACTTTATCATCCATTTGTGTGTCCATGGATCTCCTCCAAGCTTGTTAAGTATTATAGTGAAGGCCTTCTCTGAAACCAATTGTTGGACACACCGACCACACTCAAAGGGGGGGCGTGAATGAGTGTGGGGCTCTTTTTCAAAGTTCCCTTTTACAAAACTCCTTAGTTAGAAATCACCATTTATTCATCACTTATTACTGTCATTTATAACGAGTCAAATGTGAACATATATCAACAAAAGATAAAAACAACATATATCATTAACAAGTCATCATCACAAGGAACACAAAGAACAGAATATGAATGTACAATTTTATTTTTATTACAGAATACAATCCTTGGGTTATCAACAACAATTGAATAGAGTTACAACTCCACAAGAGAACCAACTCTATAATGAAAGACTCAACTTACACAACTCAGTACCAACTGAGAAGAGGAATCAATCCTCAACAGATGAAAATCTGTCAATAGGTACGTGACCTGTTAGTAGTGCAGCACGTGTATGTACGCGCCCTACCAGTAGTACAACTCGTGTATGTACACAGACAGTCTGTACTATAGTCTGCGTATCACTTCTGAGTTACTTATGGTTTTCTCTTCAATATAAACCCAGATCTTCTGCAACCTTCAGTCACATTCACTTATGTCTTTCATTGTCCAATTTGAACCATAACTAATCACAATACATCCAATATCTCCAACAACTTACTCATGCTCCTCAACCATACAATATGAATGCTACTTAATCACGTATAAGCAATCAACATACTATGGAAATCATATCAATACTGAACCATAAGAGTGTTTCTCACTCTATCAATCAACCACCACAACCATATTACAACAACGATACCAAGAATTCCTTAAGCATTCACCATAAAATATGGAAGAGTATCCATCAAGACAACCATGTAACCATACCATATTTTCTATGGCAGATATGAGCCTATAAAGTGCAGATCTGGAGCTTGCTTTGGCCTTCAAGAACCTGATCATCATCTTACATCCAAGTCTTCATGACTTATTTATTGCACATGCTTTGTCCTCCTTTAGCCTGCGTATGTACACGCTCTGGCAAACTGCAGTCCACGTATGTACATGCTCTAATCCATTGTTGCTCGCATACTCCTTCATAAACTAGGGTTTTTGAACTTTCGAAACTTTCTCTGTCAATATCTTAGACTTGCGGAAACTTTGATGTGTCCATGATATCCTCCAAACTCTCTCTCTCTCTCAAAATATATCTTCAATTACATACACAAGAGATTCATCTTACAAGAGACTCTTTCCTCTTATTTATACTCTTCAAGTAGCTTCCATAGAAGCATCTTCTAGGTTACTTTGTCCACATAGCCACTTTGTTCACATAGTCACTTATGTTCAACTTTTCCCAATTTTCCACTTGTCCATGTATCCAATAGCCACTTGACTACTTAACCATCTTTCCTCATTTTAGGGTTAACCTTCTCATAACTACTTTCCATAAATACAAAGTTTTCCATTTACTTTATTATTTAAATAATCCTTCTTGACTTTGTCACTTCACTCTATTATTTAAATAATCACTTCACTTTATTTAAATAATATCTTCTTAACAACCATTTTGACTTCTTTGACCTTTTGGGGCTTCAAGCCATCATATGAGGGTCATCCAACTTCATAAGGCCATAACTCTTAAACTGTGAGGAGTTATGTGGCATTCCACATACCAGCAGAAATGGTATGACAAGCACTATCCAACTAGGATAGTTTCACTGACAAATTCATGGATCTTCATCTCATTATTCCACAATTGAACATGGGTTCTCTAACCATAGTTCTAGGATAACTCAACCGCAAAGCGTCTTCCCGTGAGGGATTTCACCATAAGGGGACCACTTTGGAGTTCATCCATTTGTACTCCATATCAACCATGATAATACAACAATGAGTCATCTTTACATCAATCCAAACCTCCATCATATATCAATGACAACTGAATGATCCATATTCATCTATGCATCATCTATCAATGATAACTCATTGATCCATATTCATCTATGCATGACATCATATGAATGTGATTCCACTTGAAATCAATCCATTCATATCAAGGATAATACATACTCCATTAATATACTATGAAAAGACATTGTTCATTTGGAATCAATCATCATCAATCATTTGACATCAAACCTTTGACCTTTGACATCAATCAATCATCCTTTGGCATCAATCAATTCCTTGACATCAATCCTTTGAGATCAATCAATCAATCATCCTTTTTAATCAATGAAATCATGATCCAACAATTTCCCCCTTTGGCATTGATGGAAATACCAACATTGATGTCAACACAAAATATTGATGGCAACATGCAGACAAGGCATTGCTCTACATCAATAGTCATCTCAAACACATCAATGTGACTATCTTTCCCCCTTTGACAACAATGTGACTATCTCTCCCCCTTTGACATCAATGGAAAAGGGTCATTCTCTCCTTGGGGTTGCTCCCCTTACATGAACTCTCATTGGGGTTGCTCCCCCTGCTTGAATGTCTTTGATATTTCTCTGAATAATCTCTCCCCTTTTGAACAAGGGATATCACTCTGATGTAATGCTGAAGATATATCGCTCATGCTCCCCTTGTGACCAATGCTCCCCCTGGAACTATGCCTCTGTGCTTTTTATCCAAGTATAGGAATATTTTACCAAGTATGCATCTGATAAATATTTCCTCCTATAATCATGGGAAGAAGAATGACTCCCCCTATGGGTATGTCTTTCCATATCTTCTCTGCAATATGAACAATATGCTACCACTGCAATATGCTTATGTTGCAAATACTATTTCTCAACTGGAACATAAATCACCCTCTCTTTCTATGACGATCCTTGGACCTGTCCATGCATCAAACTCGTGTCATACCATACATCATGAAGAAAATGATATGTCAACAATGAAATAGAGAATCATGAAGAAACATCAACCAAGTAAATCATGTATCACATTGTGTGATAACCATGCACAACACCCATGTACATCAACATCATAGAATTTTCCATAAGATATCATCAATGGAGTGTATAAACCATATGCCTCTACCAACATGCCAACCGTGTGCCATAAAAAAGTGTCATATCACTCATTATATGCCTCCACCATGAACCAAGTTCCACAATCATGTATCTCAATCAATCAAGTGTCTCAACTATACCATCCCATATGTCATGTACCAAATTATATGCTAAATAAGTAATATCAATGGTGTACCTTTATCCAAGTACTATCATCCACATACATATACCATCTATGAGTGCATCAACATACCAGTAACCATGTATCACCACTTGTACCAAGCAAGTACATCAACCATGCACCAATACAACTACATGTCCCAATATATATCCCATGCATGCACCGAGATATCCAACAAATATGATTCCAATAATACATCATAAGATATATCAATGAAACTCAAATATGTACCAGCCTTGTACCCCAACATATCAGCCTCAACTTCCATTCACTACAACAAATACTAAGAATCCAATATTTACTAGATGTGTGCCTTGATAGATCATTGACATCTTCTAGCTAGCATCATCATGATATCATATAACCAAAGTGCCATAAATTCATTGTCACTACCAACATTGTTCTTCAACAGAAAATGCCTCAATCCATATTCAAGGGTTAGTACCATGCATCCAAGATAGTCTTTTAACACTCAACGATATGTCATCATCATACATACATCAATTATGTATGCCAACAAGTAATCAT
Organism: Picea sitchensis; assembly: GCA_010110895.2. NCBI lineage: Eukaryota > Viridiplantae > Streptophyta > Pinopsida > Pinales > Pinaceae > Picea > Picea sitchensis. The sequence goes on along the minus strand of SNQJ01S0001143.1, from coordinate 19,626 downwards.
GAAAACCTACAGCAAACAATGTCAAACCCTGCAACAAACCATGTCAGACCCTGCAACACAGAGTTATATCATCATACCATGTTGCAACCCATGTGCATAGCCATTTTCCCAAGGCTTTACCACATATACGTGCCTGTTGCACAGACAGATCGCGTATGTACATGACCTATTCATAGGTCAGCCTGCATATGTACGTTACTGCTACCATTGCAACCCACATATGCTTCTTAGGATGAAAAACTTGAGATTTCTTTAAGGCTTCCATTCTACTATGGTTGTTCAATATTCTTTACCCACTTTTGAAGATGTCCCTGCTTCTTAGAACTTGAACTCTGAGCATCCATATTTTCAAAACTTTCTCCCTTCCTAACTTCATGTTTTCTTCTAGTCATGCTATATGAAGCTCTTCTCATGGACTATCTTCTTGTGTTCCAACAATCCCGAGATTTGTGGCCAAACCCACTATAGTTGTAGCATCTCATGATGTGACAATGAACAAAAATGTGTGTTACTTGATTACATCTCCAACACCTTGGGGTGTTATGAGATATTTCATTGTCTCTCCTTGCATAAAATCTGCATTCTAAATCTTTGTGACCATATTCATTACATGCGTAACATTGACCATGAAACAAAAAGTCATACCTTGGATTTGGTGTCCATCTTGAAGATGTCTCTCTTATTTGAGGTGTAAATATGGTTTCTTGATGTTTTCCTTGTTTTTTTCTTTTGAAAGTTTCATTTCCTTGTGTAGATGGTTGACTTGCAAAATTATTTCCATCTTTTGAGAATGAGGCCTTTCCTCATGCTTCTTTGAGGTACTTGCCTCAAAATGTGTAGTTTCTTTGTAGTATCCAAGACCTAATTTATCATTTGGTTATCTTTGATTATCCAAGATCTCATTCAATATTGTTGAGCTATTCAAGAATTTGTTTGAATCCTCTAATTTCTTTCTAAGATCAACAACTTCAACTTCCAACTTATGACATGACTCTTCCTTTTAAATTATTTGATTCCTTAATAGTTCCTCTACCCTTTTGGCTTCTTCAATTTGGGTCTTGAGATGGAAAATAACTTCAAGACTTTTGCTATTCTCATCATATACTTTCTTATTTTCTTCTATTTCATTCTTTAGCCTTTTGATCTCTTCTTCTTTTTCTTCTAATTGAGATTTTTGGCTTTCTTCTTGTTCTTTGAGAATTTCCTTCAATTTCAAGATATGACTTTGATTCCTTTCAAGAAAATTTTTGGTGTTGTTGGAAAGATAGTTATCGTATATATAGTAATGATCATAGTTTTATTCAAATAGACCCCATTCAAATTTCCTTTTAAGCTCGGATTCTTCTACTTTTTTCCATGTGATAACTATCATTAAACTCTGCACAAACTATTTCTATATTTTCTTCTTCGCTTGTAGAGAAATATTCAACATCATCACATTTTGAAATATTGCAATCAAGGATTTTTGGAGATTATTTACCTTCATTGGAGTTGTCTTCAATGTCTTCCTTTTTTCCAACATCATCACATTTAAAATCATTGCCAATAGAGGATTTTGGAGATTCTTCACCTTCATTTGAATTTTCTTCAAGATCTTCCTTTTTGCCAACATCATCATCAATTTTAGAATCATTGCAATCAAATAATTTTGGAGATTCTTTACCTTCATTGATCTTGATGGAGTTGTCTTTAGTATCTTCTTTCTTGCTTTGGTATGTCCCCTCTAGATTTATCCATAGATCCTTGGCGGAGGTGCATTTTCCCATGCTCTCTTTGATAGAACTTGAGAGTCCACTAATAATGGTCTTGAGAGCCAATGCATCATTCTTCTTTCCTTCCCTTTCAACTGTAAAATTTGAATTGTTCTTCAAAGGAATTGATCCACCAATATCTTCCTTCCAAATACTCACTCCTATTTCCTTCAAGTGAATTTTCATTTCTATTCTCCATGTAGAATAATTTTCCTCATCAAGGATTGGAACTTCATCATCCATTTGTGTGTCCATGGATCTCCTCCAATATTGTTAAGTATTTCTTTGATTGTTTGAAAATATTATCTATCCTCAAGAGTCCACTTCACATGATTTTTCTTTAACAGATTAGTGATATGCCTAATCATCTCAACAAAGTTGGGGAAAAATCTCCTCGGGAAGTTGATTATGCCCATAAAATATTGCACCTATTTCATGTTTATAGGTACAACTATATTGTTTATTGCTTCCACTCTCTTTGGATCTATCTTTACTCCTTATTTTGACACTATATGACCAAAGAGTTTTCCCTCAGTCATATCAAAGTAGTATTTCTTTGGATTCATGGATGGGCCAAATTTCCTAGACTTCACAAATGTTTTCCTTAAGTGCTTGATGTGTTCTTCATTTTTCTTGGAGAAGAAAGTCATATCATCCATATATATGACAATGAATATATCCTTCTCCCCCACGAAGTCTATATCCATGGCTCACTAGAACGTAGCTCCTACATTTATCAGACCAAAAGGAATTTTATCATACATTAAATCTCCCCATGGGGTTGTGAAGGATGTTTTTTCCCTATCATTAGGATGCATTTATACTTAATTATATCTTGATAAGCCATCCATCAGTGAAATCATATTCACTCTCACCACTTTCTAAAGTATATTATCCATCTTGGGAAAAGGATACTTGTCTTTTAGTGAGCATTTGTGTAGTTTTCTAAATTCCACACAAATCCTTTTCTCTCTACTCTTCTTCCTAACTGGGACTAAATTTGTAACCCATTTGGAATATCCAAGGGGAATGATGATTTGAGAATCAAGTAACTTCCTTACCTCCTTCTCAATTGTTGGTAGCAACATGAGGTTAACTTTCTTTAACTTTTTCCTGAAAGGCTTAGTACTAGGCTTGAGAGGTATCCTATGTTGTATGATGTTGGTATCATAAGTCTTCAAGTCTTCATACTTCCAAGGAAAGAAATCCATATATTCTTTGAACAATTGCAAGTATTCTACCTTGTGCTTGGGGGAGATTTATTTGGAAGACTTTATGAATTTGGGCTCTTGTTTTGTCCCAATGTTGCATTCTTCAACATTGTCATCTTTGGGTAAGACTGTAGGCTTTATGGGCACATTGTTCCTAACAAAAAGTTGCTCCAGGGGCACCGATCCTTTATATATAAAGTTATTTTTTTAGTTGGAGGACCTTATTCCCAACCATGTACTCACTAAACTCAAAGGTCATTTGTATCTATGTTTCAGCCATAGTTTCCCCATTTTCCACATCATCTAAATATTCATATGCACAGGAAAATAATCTATGACCTCCATGAACGTTTTGATCTATTGGTCATATTCAAACACTTTCCAATATTTTATATAATCGGGGATGGAAGGTCAATCTCTCATATCCATTTCATGTATAATTTGAGGAACAATATGTGTTTTAAAGGTGGTAGCACCAATTGCTATGTAATCAACTTGCTGATTAAATTCTCTTGAAATAGAAGTGATATTAAAATCTTCTTAAAAATTTTCAATTAAATCCCATACCTGATTCTTATAGAGTCTCATCCTAGGATGCCTTGTCTAATATCAGCCTTTGATTTGTTGAACCAAAAGTTATGAGTCTCTAAAGGCTACCAACTTTGTGATATGCATCTTCCATGTTTCCTCCAAACCAAGAATCAGGGCTTTATACTCAGCTACATTGTTAGTAGCCTTTAACTCCAATTTGTAGGACAAATGAATTTATTCTTTTTATGGGAGATGAGGACTATTCTAGCTTCCACTCCTTCCTTTGAATATGATCCATCTAAATACATCTTCCATATACCATGGAATTATTTGGAAGGGAACACAATAGGACCTACAGGAGTCAATATCTCTTTGTATTCTTCATTTACTATGAGGATGCAATAACCTAGGTCTTCACTAGCAACATATATGGGATGATTTAAAGAATTGTTTTGGTCACTGACCACGTAATAAAATTTTGTTTCTCTTAACAATATTATATTTTCTCCTCCAAATACTAGCACATTAGCATAGGTCATGTCCATCTACATCATACCTCCTAGCTTTCTTGCCTAATTTATGGATATCAACATCCCATAGTTTGTAGGTACATCAACTACCACCACATCCATCATGCTACTCTTAACATGTAGTTTAGCCAAGGTAACCACCATGTCTTTGATCATCCCATAACATTTCACAATTCTGTTGGACATGGTGTTATGTTGCCATTGATTTCAATAAGCGTTAATATGGATTTATCATCCAAAAAAGTATCTGACTATACTACTTGCATAAATAAACATTAAAGAACAAAGAACAATGGTGATCGTTGGATCAAAATAAGAGAGTGATCGGACGGTAAAGAACGGAGAAATGATATTGATCATTGGATCAAAATGAAATCATGATCAGATGGCTCAGATCTCTTTCCATGAGTCCACTGAGCAACCAAAAAATGACTAAGTATAATATTCTATCGATATCACTTAAAAATTTCTAAGTATGATTCATTATGGAGGTAATAAAAGTTGGGCATGCATTTTGATGAAATCCAAGAAGAAATATGAGTCTGTGAGTCTGAGATTCCGCGAACCTGAGAAATACCACTTAAATTGTTTTCTAAGTATAGGTTCATATTGGAGGCTGTGGAGTTGGGCGTACATTTTTATGAAACCTGAGATGACATGTGAGTCCGCAAGTCCAAGAGTCTGTGAACCCATCACATAAAAAGTTTAAGTAAAATTCTATGTTTAAAATAAATGAGAACCTTCCTCTCAACGATTGATTAAATCATAACCATCGATATCCAAGGTATGAAAATGTTCAAAGTCTGTCGGAGTTGTAAGAAAGTGAATACCTAACCATCCGTTGAGGACAAATATCCATGATGGAGGAGAAATCATGGACCACAAGTTGCACGATAGTTAATTCTAAGGAGGTGTTGCACTATTAATTTGGATTGTCGATAAAATTTATAATGTGTCGCTCTAGGATTAAAAGTGCACAGTGGGAAAGTGTTAATGCTCCACTATGTTGAAAAAAAACGGACCATAGATCTCACCATTAGATTAATTCATGATTGTTGATCCAAGATAATGTTGAAATCATCGGATAAGCACATGTTTCGAATTGTGTTTGGTCATGGGTTTTGGTCACATAGAAGAAAGGGGTTCACACCTGGAGACTTAGCACCAAAGGTCGAACAAGCACCTTTTGTAATAGAGAATTAATCATAACCCAAGGTCACATAAAGGAAAGATAAAGAGCCTGGGGCTTAACTTTGTTTCCTGTAGGAAACCTGAGAAGAACACCATTACTATAATCGATA
>SNQJ01S0001143.1:0-10505 GCA_010110895.2 Picea sitchensis | reverse complement strand
CAGCAAGGAGGAAATAAAAGGCTCAACGGAGGATCTACTTCAAGCATCGTTAAAAAGGTGAGTCGATTCTTCCCATGTTTGCATGAGAAAAGGGGTTGAGATTTTGGGTAGAAGGTTAAACGTTAAATCTTAAGGGTCATGATCTGCGTATAAGCTCAAAACCCTAGCTTGTTAGTCTGTAGGGTAGAATACCCCACAACGCTGCCTACCAATACCATTTGAGACTCTGATTATTAATATAGTTTCCTATTAAAAAGATATTGAGGAAAAATCAAAGTCATCTTATTACTTAAAATTAATAAAATAAGAAATTAAAATAAATTTATGTTAATGAAAGGGCACAATGGTTCATTATTAAAAGACACAATGGGTCACTGATGCACATCATTTGGAAGGATATATAAAATCATAAGAATGAATAATGAAAGCATGACTCAAGGAGATATATGAGTATATGCTACTTAAGGCAGAGTCACAGTAATAAGATTGCAGAGTAAAATTGTGCATTGAGGGTGGAAGGGAGGAGCTCAGGAGGATTGTAGTCCTCTACAGGTTGAAGCCTGAACAACAGGGAGTTGCAACTTCCTTTCAAGTTGGTGCTTGAAGAAAATAGGGGGTCGATGCCTCCTTTCAAGTTGGTTCTTGAATAATATAGGGGGTTGGAGCCTCCTTTCAAGTTGGTTCTTGGAAAAGAAGGGAGTTGTAGCTTCCTTGAGTAGGTGCTCAAAAGATAAGAGGATTTGTGTCTCCAAGAGTTGGTGCTATAAATAAGATTGGTGTCCTTCACAATCATAAATTATTCTTTATAAACTTTGTAATTCTTGTTAATTATATTTATATAATTTATTTTAAATACAATTCCATTGTTGATCTATTGTAGTGATTAATAAAATAACAATGTAATTACTAATTTTAAAAAAAGGTAATATTGATTCACCACGCCCCCCTCGCCCTCTCATTATTTCCAATGATTTTTATCAAAGTCAATGCCTTCATCACAGTCTAATAACTGGAAGGTAGATTCTGCATAATCCAATGGATCAATAAGAAGGAATGTCTTCCACCAGAGAACCTTTTTTCAAAGGGAATGATTATGCACTTTGGATTGTGAGGATGAAAGGCTATATACTGTCCCTGGGTTGTGATATTTGGAAATTTGTAGAAGATGGGTACACTGCACCTGCTACTCCTCCCACAGACACAACTAGAAAGAATATTTGCAATGAAAATGCAAGAACATCCAATTCCATCCTAGGTGGATTAGCCAATCCTATATTTGTGAAAGTAATGCATTGTAAGTTAGAAAAAAAAAATCTAGAACAAACTAAAGGTCATATATGAAGGAGATACAAAATTCATAAAGGAAACTACAAACCTACATAACACAATTTCAAAACCTGAAAATGAATGAAGAAGAGAACATATCAGAATATCTTCAAAGAGTATATGAAGTGGTCAAATCAATCAGAGCATTAGGAGAACTCAATGATCAACCTATTGTCCAAAATATATTGAGATCATTACCCATGAGATATGATGCCAAGATTTCTACTCTCGAAGATAGACCATACATTAATAATCTCATAATGTATGAACTACATGGGATCCTCATAGCATATGAGATGAGAACATGGCAAGATAGACCAACAAAAGGAGAAATGACTTTCAAATAATCACAAGAAAAAAAAGAAACATGAGCAGGTGTCTAAAGAATATCAGTCAGAGATATTCGATGAAGAAATAGCTAAATTCATGAAGAAACTCAAGAAAGAAACTGGTAGATACAAGAGAAAGTTTCATCTAATATGATTTAATGGTGGAAAGATTGGACATTTTGCTTCCAAGTGTCCCTATCCAAAACAAGAAGAAAATGATGATGAAAAAACTTTCAAAGAACAGAAGAAGATCCAAACCAAAGACAAAATTAAGGTCTACAAAAAGAAGAAGACCTTTTACATTGAAGAGATCAACAACTCATCTGAAAAAAGTGAAGAAAAAGAGGAATTTGAGCACCTATTTATGGGTATAGAAACTCAAAATAATCACACTAAAAATACCTCTGAGATTGAAGAAGAAAAATCTAAGGTTTAAAGAGAAGTAGATATTGAAGAAGAACTAATCAGTGCCCTAGATGAACTCAGAAAGTATAAAAATAAGAACAAATTGTTAAGAGGACAACTGCTAGAATTTGAACAAGCACAACAAGCAAGAGAAAAGGATGTTTCAAAAATCATAAAAGAATCAAAGAAAGTCATCATTGACATGAAAAATCAGCTTCAAGAAATCAAAATAAATAAAGAAATCTTGAATGACCAATTCAAGTAAAAACAATAAGTTTGTAAAAAGCTAGAGGATGAAATTAGTCAGCTGAAAAGAGAACTAGAAATAGGAAACCACTAGTCAAAATTTGAGAACAATTCAAAGATTTTGAATTATATTCTTAACAACCAAAATTTAACCAAATGATAAAGAGGGATTTGGATTTGATCAAAACTCAACCTCTACTACACATAAATCTGATAAAAGGTCAATTAGGTATGCAAATGCTCTTAGAAGTTCCTTAAAAAGAGAAGATAACAAGATGAAGATGGCACCATTAAACATTGTTTTTAATAGACAAGAACCTCCTCCCAAAAGGAAGAGGAAATAGAGTGATCAGAAGGATGGTATCAGAAGGAAAAGGAAATATAGTTATTAGGAGGACTCCACCTAGTAGATATCAACATATATTCCTTGGATATTTCTATTCATGCAACAACTTTGGACACAAAGCAGTACATTGTAAATCCTATAGAAACTACAAATCAAGAAATGTCCAAAGATATAAGAACAACAAGAATAATCTAGAGAAAATAAACTATAATTAATTCGCTCCTTTACAAGAGTACAATGTTTAATGCCACAAGTGCAACAACTATGGCCATAAAACCAGTGAATGTAGATGTTCGACACATCGACCACACTGAGAGGGGGGGTGAATCAATGTAGGGATTTTTTTACACTTCTTTCAAAAATTTAGTTAGAAACCACTTCAAACATATTATTAATTCATACTTAGATAATTGCATGTATCAACACATTCATCAATAATAAAGAATTATAAACCATCACCATAATCAACACGAAGAAAACCAGATATATGTGTAAGTTTTTTGTATTATGTTGTTACATGAGACTACAATCTCTGGGTTTTTATCATCACCAATCGAAAAGAGCACTATCTCCAAGAGAGAACCAACTCTCAATGCAAGACCCAACTTGCATATCTCAACATTAACTGAAATGTGAGGAATCCAACCCTCAAGTACAAGACCCAGCTTGTAGATAGAAACCAATATGCCAATAGATATGTGACCTATCTATATTGTAGCACATGTATGTACGCAACCTGTCTATATTGCAGCACGCATATGTATGCAACCTTCCTATCATGAAATGCAAGGAACTTACACACTAATCCTAGCAAAAGAGAAGAATAATTTAATTAAGAAAGAAAATGACACAATCAATCACACAGTGCATCGTGATTTTACTCTAGAAACCCTTAACCAGGAAAACCAACATTCCTTTGAGCGTTCTTCTCTCTTGTTGTCTTATTCATTCAGAATAAAAGGTTACATGTCTATCCTTGGTCCACACCTAAGACACAATTTACATCATACCTTCCTGCACAGGCAAGAACAACCCTGCAGCCAATTCGTCTTACATATGCATGACCGACAACCTACACTTACACATGGATTAACCTGCAAAAGTGCATTCTAAGATTACCTATAAACATCATCCTTTATGGATTTACAACATGCCTATTTATAATCTTTACGACAGGAAATACCCTAAATATTGGCTCCCAAAAACAGTTATATATCCATGCATATCATTGTCTACAAATCTCGTAAATCTAGGGATTTTGTTACAGTCAGCTCCAAGTTGGGTTTAGCAATAAAACTCCATTTGGTCTCTAGTCAGTCATCTCACGCTCACACTTCGACCTCTTGTTATTTGACTTGTCGTTGATATATTTGTCTTTGAATTTACTTAGTCGACTCCCTTGACATTTGACTTGTTGTTGATCTACCTTGACTTCGACCTGTTGTCGATCTACCTTGACTTCGACTGTGAGTCTATTCACCTTGACTAGAATTTCACTGCAAAGAATATAACAACCCAACATTCTCCCACTTGTTGTCTTCTTTGTTGAAATAAGAGATTCCTTAAATTTTGTTCACAGACTTAAGGCAGGAATACCTATTGCCTATCTGGACTAAGAGAACTTCACAACACTCACAGACTTGGTCAACAAGTCTGCTATGTTTTCCAACGTGTCTACTTTCTCCAGTAGGACCTTGTTACTTTCCACCATGTCTCTTACAAAATGTTATTGTACATCAATTCGCTTAGTCTTTGAATGATAAGAATGGTTCTTTGCCAGAAATATTGTGTTTTGACTATCGCAACTTACCTTTGTAGCTCTCTACTCAAACCTGATTCCTGAACACAACATTTGAAGCCATACCACTTCTTTGCTTCCATGAGTGGCCACCATGTATTCATATTCTATTGTTGATAAGGATACGATCGCTTGTCACTTACTTATCCAACTTATTTATCCACCGAAAATCTTGAAGACATATCCGTTGGTCGACCTCCATTAATCCAGATCTCTAACCCAGTTGGCATTGACAAAGCCATGTACATATAATTTACCACTGTCACCTCCAGATTTTCCTTGGTATCATATAGCATAGTCCTTCGTGCCACACAAATACCTGAATATTCTCTTGATAGTTGTTCAGTGCTCCTTTCTAGGTGTCGACATGTACCTTCTCAACACTCCCACTGCATGGGAAATGTCTGGTCAAGTGCAGACGATCACATACATCAGACTACCAACTACACTTGCATAGGGAACATGTTCCATGTCCTCTACCTCTTCCTGTGTCTTTGGACACTGTTCAGCAGTAAGCCTTTCTCCCATAAGAATTGACACCTTCACTGGTTTTCAATCATGCACGTTGAATCGTTTCATAATTGTTTCAATATACTTCATTTGATTCAACCAAATCTTTCTGGTGGCTCTCTATCTCTTAATCTTCATTCCTGGAATGAAGTTAGTTGCACCGAGATCCTTCTTATCAAACTTGGAGGATAGATGATTCTTCACATCCTTTATTGCATCCATGTTGTTTCCAATCAACAACATGTCATCGACATACAAAGCTACATATATGAAACACCCACATTCTTCCTTGGAATATATGCAATGATCATATTTTCTTCTCACAAATCCCAAACTAAGGATGTATGTGTCAAACTTCTGGTACCACATCCTTGGTGATTGCTTTAGACCATAAAGGTATCTTTTGAGTTTTCACACCAACTCTTGCTTTCCCTTTACTACAAATCCTTCAGGTTGTTTCATGTAGATTTATTCTTCCAGGTCCCCATGTAAGAATGTTTTCTTTACATCCATCTGTTCTATCTCCAGATCAAATGCTACAACCAGAGACATTAATACTCTAATGGAAGTTAATTTTGCAACAAGGGAAAAAATCTCACCGAAGTTGACTCCCTCGACGTGGGGATATCCTTTCTCTACCAGTCAATATTTGAACTTCTCCACTTGTCCTACAACATTCATATTCTTCTTGAACACTCACTTTCTAATAACATGCCTTATTCCACTATGTAAATTGACTAAATACCATGTCTCATTCTTATACAAGGATTCCATCTCTTCGACCATGGAATCCTTCCAGAGTTTACCCTTTGTCAAGTCAACTACCTCAACGACCGACTTGGGATCATCATCGATGGAAACTAAAATGAATGTGGAATGGAAGTCAGGAAAATATACCTTTTGACTAGTTTTCTTGCTCTTTCTAACATCCTTATTACCGTACTCAAGTTTTCCACCTCTTCCTCTGGCTAAGATTTACCTCTGACTTCTCTGAAGACCACATCTTGACGTTGCACTTTTCTCCTTGATGTAGGATCCCAAAGATTATATCCTTTCATCCCTTCTTTGTAACCAATGAAAATACATTTAACCTCCTTCGTGTCCAACTTACTCCTCTTTTCCTTGGGAACATGCATAAATGCATCACAACCAAATACTTTGAGATGTGACACCAAACGATTCTTACCCAACCATACCTCATTTGGAGTTGTGTCGACTAGAGCCCTTGAATGAGACATATTCACCATATATATTGCAGTCTCGACTTCCTCTGCCTAGAATTCTTATGCGATCCCAACACCACTAAGCATGCTCCTTCCCTATCCAACAACATTTTTTTTATTCTCTCAGAAACTCCTTTTTATACGGGGTATATGGTGTGGTCATTTGGCGTTCTATGCCACACTGCTTACAGAACTGATCAAATTTCTTTCCACAGAATTCACCACCATTTTCAGTCCTTAGCACTTTAATCCTATTCTCTGTCTAGTTTTCCACAAGAGCTTTAATCTCCTTAAATCTCTCGTAAACCTTTGATTTCTTCCTTAGGAAATGTATCCATGTCTTCTTGGAAAAATCATCTATGAAGGAGACATATTATAGGGATCCACCAAGTGAAGGCACTATAACCAGGCCAAAAACATCACTATGCACCAGTTATAGAATCTCATTTTCCCTTATTGCTCTAGATGGGAACCTCATCCAACTTTGTTTCCCATATATCTAATGTTCGCAAAATTTGACTTCTAAACCACATTTAGTAAAACCTTTGACCATACCTTTGATTTGCATAGCTCGAAGTCCTTTTCCTCCAATGTGTCACATCCTCTCGTGCCCTAGCTTGGTCGGGTTGATTTCATCATGTCTTGTTGAGTTGATTTGAACTGACTTAGCTCAATTATAGTCGATTTGTGTTGACATCGAGTCGATTTGAGTCACAGTCGAGTCGATTTCAGGAGCAATGATGATGCTTCATCCATTTGAGTTGACAATCCCTAACAACTTGTACAGGGTACCAATCTGAACTCATCTCATTAAGACCATCACACCTCTTACCATATTGCATGAATCCTTCTGAAACAGAGTATGCACACCTTCATCATTCATCTTGCTGACAGATATCACGTTTCTTGTCAAACCTAGAATTTGAAGCACACCTGCATCATTAATCTTGCTGAAAGATATCAAGCTTCTTTCCAAACCTAGAATTTGTATCACACCTGGAAGGGTCCTTTTCCTCCCATATTCCAGTGTCAGTTAGAATATTCACCATCCAACAATTCTAGTTTTTGAGTCATCCCCCAAGAACACATCACCCCCATCATATGATTCATATTCACATAACCATTCTTTATGTGGTTTCATATGATAGGATTTTCTTGATTTGATCAACTAAACATCTTGATATGACTATGTACTAGTTGACACCAGGTCCACATCACCTCCCTTGTCTGAGGTTTTCTTTCTCTTAGTCGACTACTTCTCGTCGGATTTGGCACTAAATTTTGTTTCCTTCGATTTACAGTCATTTTTATAATTCCCATGTTTACCGCATTTCTAGCATCTTCACGTAGACTGAACTGGGGATTTATATCTTCCCTTCGACTTAAAATTTCTACCGAAAAATATGCCTTTATCTCTATCTTTCGGTCGAACTCTCACTACCATAGAATCTTTGGTAGATCCTTCCATGTTCTTTCTTCTCATTTCTTCCGACAACAAAGAAGAAACCATGCCCTCTAGAATTAGTGTGGTTATATTACTCCCAATAGCCACGACTAATCTATCCCAAGAGTCTTAAAAATAACATAATAGGATGATACACTTCTCCTCATCATTGATGTTTATATCCACAAATGATAATTGGCTTAACAAGGTATTAAACGCATTTAAATGCTCAGTAAGAGAACTACCATCACTCATCCTCAGAAGATATAGTTTATTTTTGAGAAACATCTTAATTACCAGATATTTCGACTGGTATAAGCTTCCCAGCTTGTCCCACAGTTTCTTGGCTGAATATTCACCTGAGACATTCAACAATACTGAATCTGCACGACAAATCCAAATTGTACTTCTTTCTCTTCTTTCGAGTTTCTCCCATTCTTCTGTCGAAGTTCTGTTCGACTGAGTACCTGGAGAGACCATTGTCCATTTTTCTCGATCTACAAGAATATATTCCATTTTAATATTCCAAATATCAAAATTATGGCCATTGAATATTTCTATCTCTATTATGGAACTGCTCGTCATTCTTTACCACAATCTTTAACACAATTATTATTTACGACTCTCACTGTACCTAGGGTTTAGTTCTCATATTCAAGATTTTCAAATCAAGATCTGATATACTCGCCAAAGCATTACACCTCTATGATAACTTAATTGTTAGGGAAGACCTAAGCTCTGATACCACATGTTAGGAAATACAAGGCACTTCCACACTAATCCTAGCAGGAGAGAAGAAGAATTTAATCAAGAAAGCAAATGACACAAGAAATCACATAGTACACCAAGATTTTACCCTGGAAACCCTTAACCGAGAAAACCGACATTCCTTTGAGCATTATGCTCTCTTGTTGTATTATTCATTCAAAATAAAAGGTTACATGTCTAAACTTGGTCCACACCTAAGACACAATCGACATCATACCTTCTTTCACAAGAAAGAACAACTCTGTAGCTAATTCAGCTTACATATGCATGACTAATAACCTACAATTACACATGCATTAACCTACAAAAGTGCATTCTAATATTACCTAACAATAACAACCTTTATGACATTACAATAGGCAAAACCCTAAAAATTGGTGCCCACAAACGGTTACAGATCCATGCATATCATTGGCTACAAATACCACAAATCCAAGTATTTTGTTACAGTCAACTCCAAGTCTGGTTTATCAGTCGACTACTAGTCAACCTCCATTCAGTCTCTAGTCAGTCATCTCACACATGCAATTCAACCTCTTGTCGGTTGACTTGTCGTCGATATCTTCGATTTCAACTTTACCCAGTCGACTCCCTGAACCTTTGAATTGTTTACGATCTACCTCGACTTTGACCTGTTGTCGATCTACCTTGAATTCAACCATCAATCGATTCACCACAACTAGAATTTCACTGCAAAAAATATAACAACCTAACACTTCCCTTTGTCAGCCTATGTACACCTTCAAAAAACTAGGGTTTTCCATCTTTCTAGAACTTTGAAATGTTTGTTCCTTTAGACCTTCACTGCCTCTATCACATCCACCTGCAACATGCAACTGCAAACAACTTGTGCCATCTGTACCATGTCATCAATGAGGCATATCCAACGACCTATGCATGTCCCTCATGCATACATCATCATACAATATATATATCCCTTAACTATATCAAAACTGTACCATACATAAGAGTGATGCTCACTCATCCAACCACCCAACATATACCATATCCATATCTCACAGCAACCATACCAACAATGCTTCAATAATTCATCATACCATAAGTATATCTAAACATGAAATCAAACTTGTAACCATACTAGAAATTTTGTAGCTGATATGAACCTGTAGAATGTTGATCTGGGAACTTGCTTCAAACTTCAGGGACCTGGCACCAACATCTATTTTCATGACCCTTTCACTTTACACAACCTGTCCTTATACAACCTACATATGTATTCTACCTCAGCCACGGAAACCCTCGTATGTATGCGATCGGGCCTTCTACAGTCCGCATACAACTTCAGAAAACTAGGGTTTTTTGACACTCTGCAACTCCGAAACATTCTGTCACTCCTCCTTAGACTTGCATAACTTCAGATGTATAAACGAGTACTTGGAACCAACTTTTCACCAAAATAATGGATATTCAATATGCTCAAAATCCATCATCATAAGAGACCCTTTCTCTCTTATTTATACTTCTCCAAGTAGTTTCTTACAAGGATTATATTCTAACCAAATTCCTTCATCTAGGGTTAACCCACTTCTAACCACTTTGTCCACTTACAACCACTTTATCCACAAATATTAAATTCTCCACTTCTAGTTGCAAATACTTTATTTTTAATTATTTTCTTATTGCAACCACTTAATCCATGATTAACTCCTAGTTCCAACCACTTTGACTAGTCAACTTCTTCTAGGAGCTTATAGAAAAAATTGACTTCTTTAACCTTCTAGGGGCTTCTAGACAACTCATGAGGGTTCTGCAACTTCACAAAGCCATAACTCCCTAACCGTGAGGAACTGTTTGATGTACCACATATCACCGAAAATGGTATGACATGTATTATCCATCCATGATAGTATCACCTTCAAATTCACTGATATTCATTACATTATTCCTCAACCAAAATTGGGTTCCCTAAACACACTGCTAGGACTACTCAACCACTTAGCCATTTGAACTTCTCAAAGCATATTCCCATGAGGGATTTCACCATAAGGGGGCCACTTTGGAGTTCATCCATTTGGTACTTCCTATCAAACATGATATGACATCAATGATACAACTTCCTTTGATATCAACCTTGACATCAATGACAACA
>SNQJ01S0001142.1:355043-416257 GCA_010110895.2 Picea sitchensis | reverse complement strand
AAAAAAAAAAGAATTTAACCTATAATATAATTATAAAATGAATAAAAAACATATTAACTATGACCTAATCATTTTCAAGGCATAAAGGAGAGTCTTTACTCCTAAATAAATATTATTTAACTATTTGATTTTGTCACAACAATCATGATGCTCTGTAATTAAAATCATTTTTTTCATTTTTGTAACCATCTATGTATGATCTTGTGAGCCTTTACTTGTCACTAATTATTGTACAAGTTAATCTATGTGCTCTTAGAACATTAAAACACAGTGATCTTCATTTAAAATAAGTAAATTACCTTTTTTTTTTTTGGTAGTTGTTGGTTTTTTACTTATGAACTAAATATAGAGTCAAAGTAAAAGAATTTAATTAAATTTAAAATAATTCACAATAAAATTATTATATTCATAATAATAAAAATAATTAATATTTAAATATAAAAATAATTAAAAGAAATTTATTATTTAAATAAATAAAAAAATGTTTAAATTAAAAATAACATTTTGTTTTTTGGGTTGGATGTAGTTAATCTTTTATCATGCAAACTTAAAGTCAAAGTCAAGATCACATATTCAATTTTTTTTGGTAGTTGTTGGTTTTTTACTTACACACTAAATTTAAAGTCAAAGTAAATGTATTTAATTAAATTTAAAATAATTCACAATAAAATTATTATATTCATAATAATAAAAATAATTAATATTTAAATATAAAAATAATTAAAAGAAATTTATTATTTAAATAAATAAATAAATGTTTAAATTAAAAATAACATTTTTTTTTTTGGTCGGATGTAGTTGATATTTTACCATGCAAACTTAAAGTCAAAGTCAAGATCACATATTCAATTTGTGATTTTTTATATTAATGGAAAACTATCTTCTTTACCTACTCAATGGTTTCATGAAATTAATGGAAAGTATGCATAGATAAACTGAAAGTCAAGATCACATATTCAATTTGTGATTTTTTATATCATGGAAAACTATCTTCTTTACCTACTCAATGGTGTCATAAAATTAATGGAAGGAAAGATTGCATAGATAAACTGTTGGTATTTGATGTATGAATTTTAATGATATATGGAAATCAATGATGTATAACAATGTTTTTTTTTTTTACAATTTGAAAATGTATATTTAAATTGTATTTTTAAAGTGTGTTATTAGTATAACATGGATTATATGGATGGTTATGAAGACTAGCTTTTATATCTTTTTATGTGTTAATGAAAATCTCCCATATTATTTTTAGAGTTAATTAAAATGACCAATACAATTAATACCTTAGTTAAATTTATTTTTAAAATCAAATCCTTCTTAGCAAGGATGAAATTTGGCATAAGGTAATTTGTCCCTTAAATATGGTTAAAGATTCTTCCTACCCATCTTTCTTCGTTAAAATTACATTAAATAGAGTTGTCAAAATAGTTTAGTTTTGAAATTCTTACCTTGCTCATTACATTAATACATTTTATAACATTGTTTTTTTTTTTTTGTAAATAAAAGTATAACCTTGTATTAATGACAACCATAAGTTATACAGAGACAAGTGTTAGCCACCTGTACCGCCACAACAGGGAAACCGAGACAGGTGGCTACTTGATGTTTAGATGTTGACACATCGTTTTGAGTTTCAGCCTTGTTGGAACTAAAATGTTTACACAAAAATTACAGTTTGTCCGCGAAAACAAAAATATGCAAACCAAGTTCTGCAACCTTATGCTTAGGCTAGCTATAGATAGAGTTTCCATGACTGAAACTACATAAACATAATAATAAAAAACTGCTAGTTCATAGTGGTACGCTAGACCAACGACTCTGCAACTAAAGTAGACAAAAAACTGAAACCTGGAAGCTTCAATCCATAGCCGGGCCTGGTTGTCCATGTATGTTGTAGACCGGGGTGAACCTATGACTACAAGTCGGGCATTTGGCGCGCACAAGAGGATCCATGAGCACATTGAACATGATATCCATCTGTTGGCTGAGGACGCTCTGCGAGTGCACCTGGTCATCCTGCTTCTGCTTGATCTCGAAGAGGAGACGGAGGTGCTCCTCCACAAGACAATTGGCGAAATGTTGTGGTTGTTCTTCCTCCTCCTTGTCGGCTGCGTTGTCTGACTACCCTGTGGTGATAACTTTGGTTGTTCTTGCTTTGTTCTCCAGCTGACAGCTTGGAGGAATATCCTCCTCTACATTGCAGCTTCCATATCCATAGTCGAGGTCACCTGACTTGACGATGGGAGGGGCCAAGAGGTTGGTGTTCAGAGTGGGGCATGCACCCAAGGGTGGCACCTCCTCTTTTACCTCGCTCGATCTGTGAAGCAGTGTAGGAGACGAGGGGTAGTGAGTAGTGGAGGAGGTCGCCTCCAATTTTGTCGGACAGGCTCCATGGCGCTGGAGAGGAGCTGACTGCGTCCTCTGGGAAGAGTGTCATGGACTGGCGAAGTGAGCGATGAACACTCTTTGGGAAGGGGTAAGCCTGTTTCCACGAGAGAGGGTGTTGATGTTGCAGACACCCCTCTTGGACTTTCCGCGCTCCCGTGGCATGCTGGGGGGAAATGAGGATGGAGGAAGGAGGAAATGGAGGCTGGGGAGAGATGCAGGGAGTGAAGGAGGGAAACAGAGAGGCTGAGAGGGAAAATGGAGCGGAGGAAGTCAGGGAGGATGCCTCTGGTGCGTGGAAAGAGGTTGCAGAGAAAAAAATCTCGGGAATTTTCGTGAGAGCCGAGAAGCTTAGTAGGGAGAGTGCACCAGGAAGGGAATGGAATGGAATGAGGCTCCTGATAAAAGGCCCGAAGGCACCTCTTTTAACCATTGAAACCTGAAATGACCACCGTGTCTACCATTGAAGCCTGAGAAGACCACTGCGTCCTCCTGGTACACCCTGCCTGGCTGGTTTGCTCGCCCAAATGCCCAGCCAGGCGCATTATCATAACTCCTCTCATGGTGTAAGCCATGGAGGAATTGATGTGTAGGGGCTGGCGGTCGGGGTTAATAATCCCCCAGTTGCCCAATACCAACTGTCCTCATTCTCTCTCCAGGTGGCACCCCATCCGGGTACATTTTATAACATTGTTAAAACTATCATCAAATTTAATAAATAGACTATTTGCCATCCATAATACATTTTATGATATTTTAACAAGATTTTTAATAAATATCTATAACCATATACCATTATTTGAGAAAATATTTATAGATTCTCACATTCTCTTTTATTCCCACTTTAGATTCTACACATTCTCTTTTATTCCCACCTTGGGTTCTATTGACATTTCCAAATATATTCTCTTACTTTCTCTTCTTTTAAAGTTGGATTGGTTTTTTAATAATAAATATATATGATTTTGAGAGTACTCTAAAAATTATATTTATTCTAATTTGTGTTCCATATAAAAATAAAAATAATAATTAAATTTCACTTTAATCTATTAAATTGATCAAAGTAAAGAGTTTTTATTGATAAAAAAATAAATTTATCTCATTATTTAATTTATAAAATCTATATTCCTTACTTATATATATATATATATATAACTTTTAGATTGTTTCATTATAAAAAAAAAAACGATAATAAATACAAATTATAAGTGCAAACCCTTTTACTTATTAATAATAATAATAATAATCTATTTTTAAGGTCACGGCCAAGCCAACACACCAAATTGGTGTATGAGACCCCTTTGTTTGTGGGACAAGTGACTCCCTTGTTTGTGGGACAAGGGNATTTTAATTGCAATATCTTTATGGTTCCAATTAACAACATTAATATGAAACCTCTTCAAATTACTTTGACATTCTCATTCTCTTGTTTAAGAAGTATGCTAGTAAGTTAATTTAATTTAATTGATTAGTTAAATTTGTTAAAAAAATAAAAAATAGATAAAATCCATTTTTTTAAGGTAAAAAAATAATTAAAATTTTTTGCATAACAATTTCCCAATCAAACTTATTTATAATATTAAAAAGCAATTATTAAATCATAAGATTTTGATGTTTGTTGTTGTGACTTTATGATCTGTAGAACTTTGCCACAATACTCACGGAAATGGCTTTATAACAAAGTGAAAGGGAGAGTTGGAAAATTTATGGCTTACTTTTTACAACAATAATTTCAAATGCACTTATTAGTCGCACTCTAGTGTTTGCTTTAGCGTTGACCTTCAATTAGTTTGTCATTGACCAAATTGTATTTTGTATGCTTCTCAAACTTCTACATAGGAGAAATAAAATAATTATTTTTTTAAATATTTTATTTGCTTTTATTTAACTTTCTACTAGGTAATAATTTTGACCTCTTATTGCCCAGTTTCTTTTATGAGTTTACATATTTTCTCTGAAAGTTTACATATCATAAGTTTGGATCCATTGATGCTCATTATCTTCATTGTTTAAATAGCTTAAGTTTTATGTGTGTCAAATACGTTGGTTAAATTTTCATTGGCACTCTTTTTGAGGTCAATAAATAGACATTCATTATGCAAATATTCTATAACCAAAGATTAAAACTTTAATGAGTCTCATCAATAACCAAACTTTACTGAATATCATAATTCATTTATTTATTGCTATCATTAACATTTTTTCATATGTTCTGTCCATTGGGTTTCTAAACAATTATGAAAGGTCTTGAAAGGGTAAGTCGGTAAGTCACAATCCAAAGGGTAAGTCGAAAGGGTAAGTCATACAATCTTTGTATGTAGTGAATTTTGGCAGTATTGGCCACCCACCGCCATTGTCAATGCTCCTTGTATATTAGGAATGCAGTTGACTTCCAGGACCATCATATGAACAACAAAGTACACATAGATTCCTCTCCAGATTGATCCAGGACCATCATATGAACAACAAAGTACACATAGATTCCTCTCTGGATTTCCTCTCTGGATTGATCCAGGACCATCATATGAAAAACAAAGTACACAGAGATTCCTCTCTGGATTGATCACTGGTTTAGTCATCACTGGTTCAGTCATCATTACTTCACCACTGCTTCACCATTGCTTCCTTGGTTGTCATTGTTTCTGCAAGGTTGAAATATCAGTAAGTTGTTTCTACTGTTTCAAAAAGTTTTATGTTAAGTTTTTACTATTTCAAAATAGGTTTATGTTTTATTCATCCTTACTTGTTATTGTAGTAAGTTTATGTTTTATTCCTATTCACTGTTAATGTTTTCCTCGTACTTATCCTACTTTTTTTTTTTTTAATTAGTAAAGAATAGAGGTTTTGAAATCAATTTAAGTAGCATCAACTTTGCATACCTGACTTGCAGATCTTGAAACCTTTGCATACCTGACTTGCATATCTTGAAACCTTTGTTTGAAATCATTTAAATACATACCTTACAATATAAATATATCTGTCTTTTCCATTATGTCTCTCTAAATCCCTATTCATCTACAAGTAAATACACACATATATACCAGTGATAAAAGAATAGATCTAAACCTTCTCCCAAAGATATTGGAATAACAAACTAAGCCCTACGCACAAACATGTGCATCAAATGACAACATCATTTAACAAAAACATTAGGAGTTACCCACTGCAATGGTAGATGTATGATATTGGACCCTAACAAAAAACAGTTAGCAAGTAAATGGCTAGAAAATCCAAGAGTTGTTATGTTTGTGATGATTGCATGATGGCAGACACTGAATGTCGGTTAAGCCATCTAACAAATATCAAAATCCTTTGGCCCTGTCAAGCAAGGTGCAACTGAGAATCCTCTGAAACATTTCTCAGGTCGTTTTGGCGCTCAAAATAAGTGGCAGAAACAAAAAATTCCTCATCTTCACCGTCACAAGAAAAAATTCTCATTTTTGTTGGATTTGGATATCATTTCCCTAGCATTCTCAGAGTAGGAAACAATGAGTCCAAATTTATGAATTTTGTGCCAAATTACACCCATCCATTCTGTAAAAGTTCATGCACACACTTTTCGACGACCATGGAAAGATGTTTTGAATGCTCGTACGAATCTTGGCACCAAGCCTACGATAAAGTTTCAATGAAAGGAAAAACAAATGGAAAGTCCAAAAGCAAACATATACAGGGACCATCTGATCCATAATTGGTTCTCGGGACCAAAATGGGTCCAAGAAGGCTTAAATATCAAAGTTCTCGGAATGGCTTCAAAACAGACATGTGAGTAGGCCTCATTGATACGAACCCAATGCAACTTGAACGGGCTCAAACAAACGTTGTATGCTGAAGATATCGCGGTCTATTAATTTGGCAAAAAATGCAAACAAATGATGATTGTACAGTCCGTATAGTGCCATGTGGCATTTGAATGTACATGTCGTACGACCGTACAACTAACGTGGCAAGGTACAGTTGGCGATGACGTGGAAATACAGGTGGACGAGTCAGGGAGTGACACATGTCACCACTGCAAGGGTGACATGTGGCATATCCGTACAACTAATGTGGCAGGTCCGCACAGTCCGTACGACACATGGTGTTGATGTGGCAGGTATAGTGGTATATGACTGGGCTGAAACCTCGAAAGACAGGTGGACCAATGGTGTTTGGACACATGGCATCGGTTAGGGAAAATGGGAAGGTGCCACGTGGTCCAATCATGGGATTCCACGTGGCACCCATTCATTCGTTAATGTTTATTGCAAAATTGTTTGGAGCACAACGGATTCAAATCGTGACCTCCATGGGCGAAGAGTCTTCACATAGGCCGGCCACCAACCTGCCTATACAATGGTTCTTACCCCTATATGGATTCATTAATATATATGTTTGCAATGTGGTTCAAACTTGCGGAGTAAGGGCTGGGGCCTAGCCCCAGCCCCCGACATGTGCATATGACCATACTCATGTAACCATACTCCAATCTATTGGCACGCGCAAGGTAACTGTTGGATAAGCCTCCGATCATGTGGGATAGTGCATAAGACTCAGTGTATAACGGTTTGAGCACGAAAGTTTTGGTGTTTGCCTCAGTCTGTCGGGATATCCCGCCGACCACGGGTGTAACCATAAGCCTAAGACTAGGGGGGTTTAGGAATGGGCGCGTGGATCTTGTAGCCCTCAACCATATGGCCTTTACATGTAACCAAGATCCAGAATCCAGGAGAGGGCCAACGAACTAGTGCTAGTGCAGGGCCACATGGAGGCACCCATGTGACCAGGAACACAGAGAAAGGGGGCTGCACCCTGATATTTCTCAAATGTGGGTTTTTAAACATTGTAATATGATTTTTAATTATTTATTCAACATTTTTTAGAGATTTTGGCCAATATTGGGGGATATTGGGCCCTTTTTTAGGCTAGATCTTGGGGAGAAGTTGGGAGGTTGTTACCCACTTCAGGTCTATATAAACCAGAGGTTCTTGGATCCATGGAGGAGGTTCATAACAGGTTTATGCTGAAGGATTGTTGATCCAAATCCATTTTTATGGAGGGAAATCATTGAGGAGAGCACCTTTGTGGGCCATTTCTGGGAGCTTCGTTCATCCGATTTCAGTACCGTCAGTTTTGTTGGGTTCTAGAGATCTGGTAGACCAAGATTAGATCAGTTTGTAATCCTTTTGGCACTATTGTGATGTACATTTAAATCTTTGAACATAAATAAGAAAGCCTCACCCACTGAGACAAAGGCCCAAAGATGTAGGCGAGATTGTCGAACTCCGTTATCATTTTGGTGTTTTATGGTTTGTTGTTATTCTTGCTTATGTTCAGATATGTATATTGTTTAATGGCTACTATGTTTCCTCTTTCATTCTTCCTCTTTTATTAGTTTCCTAAATGGTAAAATAACTCAGGAAAAATGACTCAACCATTGTCGTTTAAAAGATCTTTTCGGATCAAGTGGTATCAGAGCTAGTTGACGTTTGGTTTTTGAGTTTTCATGATTACCAGAGAAAAGTTGAATCGTGGTGAAGGTGAGATTGTTGAAGAGAATCCATTGATTGGACTGATAAAGAGAACTTTTCAGAGTGAGAAGATGGCATCGGAAGAGGGACTTTCTCATGATGAGAAAGAGTTTCGAAAAACTTTCTTCACCATGTCGGAGATGATGAAGGTTTTGTATGAGGATTACTTGGAACGGAAGAGACCGAATCTAGGTGAATCTTCAAAGGTCAAAAGTGAAGAAGGAGAGGATCCTCCTCAAATTCATCCTTCACCTCCTTCTTCTCCATCAACTTCTTCGTCTTCTTCTTCAAGTTCAAGTTCTAAATCCACTGCAAAGAAACATGTCCATAAACATAAACAAGAAATTCCTTTACTAAAACTTGATGTGAAGTTTGAATTACCTATGTATGATGGTGAAGTCAATGGAGAGAGACTTGATAATTGGGTTAGACAGATGGAGGTTTATTGCAGTGTGCAACAAATCAAGGATGAGGCAACTCAAATCAAGTTGGCATCGCTTAGACTTGCAGGCACAACATTCATCTGGTGGCAAAGCAAGTTGTAAAATGACACACAACAAGTGGTTTCCGTCATGGAAAGTTTTTATTTCTGCACTTAGAAAGCAATTATATTCTTTGGGTTATAAATAGAAAGACTTAATTGAATGGCAAGATCTTAAACTAAGAAAATGACAAACAATGCAAGAATACACAGATGGCTTTCGTAAATTGGCATTGATGTTAGATATTCCTTTACATACCCAAGAAACTATTATGAAGTATATAGGAGGTTTACCTGCACATATTCAAAACACTGTATTTATGTTTGGACCTACTAATCTTGATGAGGTTTCTATTCAAGCGACATACATTGAAGTAGGAAAAACATGTGTTGGTGTATCAGGGGAATCGTCTTCAAAGAAAGAGGACAAACGAAAGTGGAATGACAAGAAGGAAAATTTAGTGGCAATAAAGGAAGAGAAGCTCTCTTACAAGCATTGCAAGAAAGAAGGGCATGATGAGGACCATTGCTGGCAATTGCATCCCGAGAAGAGACCAAAGTGGTTCAAAGAAAGGAAAGGGAGGCAAACAATTGCAACAACAACACAACCAATAGACTTGGGATCAGATTCAGGTGACGAATCTAAAGTCTCATTGGTTGGTTTGAAAGGCAAAATTGGTGATGGATTTGATTCAAGAAGTAATTTGTTTCACATAAGGGTCATAATGAGGCATACTAAGGTCGACACATTGATAGATAGTGGATCTCAATATAACTTAATTTTAGAGGAATTGGTTAAACAATTGGGATTAAACACTTAGATGCATCATAAGCCTTACACACTTAAATGGATAAGAAACAATCATCAATTGCACATAACAAAGCAATGCACATTTAAGTTTGCAATTTCATCTAAGTTTGTGGACGAGGTAACATGTGATGTGGTGCCACTCAATGAATGTGGAATGGTGTTAGACAGTCCTTACTTATATGATCGTAAAGCAATATTCTACAGGGAAAAGAATCAATATCATTTAACTAAAGCAGGCAAATAATATGTGGTTCATGTTCATCATTTGAAGGCAAATAAATCTCTTCAAACAATGGAACAATTAAGAAAGGCGGCTCATGCAAGAAACACACCTATAATTCTTTCAAATCAAGTAATCGATCTTAAGCAAGAACAAGAGATGATTGTAGAATGGAAGATCAATCACACTTTGCTTCAAGATAAGCTAATGTCATGCAATAATTACAAACATATTAGTTCATTTGCAGTCATATTTTTGATGTTATCATTAGTAATGTTGTCAACATGGATGATAGTGGATTCAGTAAGATGTGACAAGGTACAAATGGCTAACAATATGCTGTCAGTTATCATGAATTTTTTTACAGTTGATCTTGATGAGACAGGTGCACAGGACAGAGTTTAAAGATAGAGAACAAGTCGTGTGGCCTATTCCGCACTTGATGACTGGTCAATAACCTTTTGGAGGACCAAAAGGTCTTTAGTGGGGAGGTGTGATCCAGAATTGGATCTCGGGACCAAAATGGGTCTAGGAAGTCCTAAACATCAAAGTGCTCATAATGGCTTCAAAACGGACGTGTGCGTAGGACTCGTCGATATGAACCCAACGCAACTTGAATGGGCTCAAACAAACGTCGTATGCTCAAGATATCGCGGTCTGTTCATTTGGCCAAACATGCAAAAAAATGATGATTATACAGTCCATACAGTGCCACGTGGAAGATGACTATACAAGCTATACGGTTGTACAACTGACTTGGCAGGGTACAATTGGCATTGACATGGATACACAGGTGGATGAGTCAGGGAGTGACACATTTCACCACTACAAGGGTGACACGTGGCATGTCCGTATGACTGATGTGGCAGGTCTGTATAGTCTGTACGACATGTGGTGCTGATGTGGCAGGTACAGTGGAATATGATTTGGTTGACACCTCGACAGACAGGTGGACCAATGGTGTTTGGACACGTGGCATCAGTTAGGGCGAATGAGAAGGTGCCACATGGCCCAATCATGGGATTCCACGTGGCACCCATTCGTTGGTTAATGTTTATTTCAAAATTTTTTAGAGAGCAGTGGATTCGAACCATGACCTCCATGGGCGCAGAGTCTTCACATAGACCAGACACCAACCCGCCTATACAATGGTTCTTACCCCTATATGGATTCGTTAATATATATGTTTGCAATGTGGTTCAAATCGGGGGAGTAAGGGCTGGGGCCTAGCCCCAGCCCCCGACATGTGCATATGACCATACTCATGTAACCATACTCCAATCTATCAGCGCACGCGAGGTAACTGTTGGATAAGCCTCCGATCATATGGGATAGTGCATAAGACCCAGTGTATAATGGTTTGAGCGTGGACGTTTCAGGGTTAGCCTGCCGAATAGGGGCGTAACCATAGGACTAAGACCAGGGGGGTTAAGGAATGGGCCCGTGGAGCTTGTAGCCCTCGACCATATGGCCTTTACATGTAACCAGGAGTCAGAATCCAGGAGGGGGCCAACGATCTAACATTAGTCCAGGGTCACATGGAGATGCCCATGTGACCAGGAGCACGGATAAAGGGGGCTGCACCTTGATATTTCTCAAATGTGGGTTTTTAAACATTGTAATATGATTTTTAATGATTTATTCAACAATTTTTAGAGATTTTGGCCAATATTGGGGGATATTGGGCCCTTTTTGAGGCCAGATGTTGGGGAGAAGTTGGGAGGTTGTTACCCACTTCAAGTCTATATAAACCAGAGGTTCTTGGATCCATTGGGGAGGTTCATAATAGGTTTATGTTGAAGGATTATTGAGCCAAAACCATTTTTATGCAGGGAAGCCATTGAGGAGAGCACCTTTGCAGGCCATTTCTGGGAGCTCCGTTCAACCGATTTTAGTGCTGTCAGTTTTGTTGGGTTCTAGAGATCTGGTAGAACAAGACAAGATCATTTTGTAATCCTTTTGGCATTATTGTGATGTACATTTAAATCTTTGAACATAAATAAGAAAACCTCACCCACTAAGAGAAAGGCCTGAAGACGTAGGCGAGATTGCCGAACTCCATTATCATTTTGGTGTTTTATGGTTTGCTTTTCTTATTGCTTATGTTCAAATCTGTATATTGTTTAATGGCTGCTATGTTTCCTCTTTCATTAGTTTCCTAAATGGTAAAATAACTCATGCAAAATAACTCAACCATTGTCGTTTAAAAGATCTTTTTGGATCACCATCACCCTTTCTTATTGCGTTCAACCCACAAAGATAAAATCGAAAGACCTCAAGCCTATTTTACTTCAAAGGCACTGACATTCTAGAAATATGTATTGTCTTTGGATGTGCGGATGGCAATGAATTAAGATTTATGATGGTATGGGGAAATGTTCGAAAACTTAAAACATTTAACTAAACCCTAGTAAAATAGAAAGAAATTGGAAATGTAAAGATACACAACTAAAACCAGCTGGAATCATCATTTATTTATTTAATATAAATGTATTACAAAAATATAGAAACCAAGCATCCGTGGGTAACCGAGATGCTCAGGAAACAACCATAGTCGCTACGTAAATGGTTAGAAGCATCATTTCATAATAGACTAACTACAATCGCCACCTATACTTTTACTAGAGAACTAACAAATTCAACTTCTGGTAGCTTCCATTGCCGGTCTAAAATTCACTTTGGTCTTAGTAGTACTGGGTGACCTCACTCAGTACCTGGTCAGTAGGAAAGGAGTGGAGCACATGGTCATTATTAAGTCAAGGTCGATGAGGTATCGATCACTGAAACCCCGTGATTTGAATAACTTTCCATTTGTGGATTTGATCGCTAAGCAGCAGGCAAGCTGGAGCTGGTACAGACACTAGTACTCCCTGCCAACAACTATTCTAGAAAAATTCGTATCAGCCAACCTACTCAGTCCGCTCTTTCATTATGGATGGAAAGATGCCAAAGAAATGGAAATCTGGAATCTTCTCGCAGATGAAGCTTCAGCCAAGACCAGTCCATAGGTGGGTGGAAAAATTGAAGGCACAAAACCAAACCCATAGGGAGAGACCTACTCACCAGCTTTAGCCTCAACCTACCAACTTCTGGTTATTTAGATATTGTAATTGGTTATGCGACCGTTCCCATGTTAGTATAGGCCCTTGGGATGGGGGGCTAGGGAATGAAGGGGATGTGATTAGATAAGGAAGATCTAAGGCCATAATGAGAAGCAGGTGACCCGATTCCAGGAGGAAATCCGTCTTTTTCTAGTTCTGAGTAGCCCAGTACATGTAGCCTATGTCGCCAGTCAATCGTCACCCGAAGCACAACATGTTAGACAGGTGGTAGCTAACAAATTTTGGGTCTGATTGGCATGCATTTGAAGTAATCGAGGTTAATTTGTGTGTAATTAAAGTGACTTTTCATGTAATTCGTAATTAATTAACTAGCCACGACTTTGCATGTATTACTAGTGTTACTCGTGTCAGACTGCCACCACTTATCTCTGAAGCTTATGGGCGAAGGAATTGCTTGTGGTTATCTTCAAGATCCTTTGCATGTAACATTTCCTTGGCAGAGGAAAGGCCATGTTGGGATACAAAATCTGCCAAGTTCTCATACAAAATATCACCAGTCGCACCTAGTAGCCGACGAGACTGTTTAATTATGGGTTGGGTTGGAACTACTTCAGGATCTGCGGGTGCATCCAAAGATATCGGATCGGTAGGTCGCACTAGAATAGATGGAGGCAAATTAGATAAGGGATTTATCAATTATGGTTTCTTCGATGTATTTTCTCCTTGCAGATTCACCAGCAACCCACTGTTCAATAGCTAGCTATGTGCGACCAGGATGAAACCAAAGGAAAGCCAAGCATCCAAGAAGATGGTGGGTCTTATTCCAGGCTTGATCTGCAATAAAATCCTAACTGACTGCCAGTATTTTATTTAGCACCCACCCTAGGAATTGGGAGAGATAAGGCAACCAACCCAACTTACCGCTAAGGAAGCATAGACCTCTAACCTATACCTAAACCCAGGTAAGGTCCCGATCAACCCTGCACCTGTATGCCAGTAAGTTGTAAACCTAGGCTATTCAGCCTCCGAATATGGTCATCGTCAACGCTGGACTGTTAGTCTTTCATAGAGGATTTATGGTGGTCAGCCTAGGCCCTGGGGGTACACATCAAGAGTGATATTTTTCAAGCGTTGTCGGGCTGTGAAAAACATGTTAGTTAGTTAGTTAGTTAGGGTTGCATATCCTTATTGTGTTTCAACTATATTTGAAGTCTTTGACATAAATATTGAGGTGATACCTCGTTTGAACTGTATTTTGCATAATTTCCCAGAGTTTCTTCATTTGATACTTTTCCTCCAGTTCACACCTTATTCTAAATTTCAATCATATTTTCAAGCTTTGAGAGGGAACACCAATCTCTTCGAAGGCTCCAATAACATCGCTCCTCTTTTACTATAATGATGATAGCATTTGTATATCAACAACTCTTACAATAGGGGGTCACGACCTTGTCCACCGCCATTCATGTATTTCACTAATGAACTTGTCACACTAATAACCTCATCGACACAAGGCGAAAACTCCTTTAAAGTAATAAAAATTTTGTAGCTTCAACCTTTGCGAAGGTCTCTCTTGATTCACAGATCTTTAGGAGGGAATGTCTTCAAGTTTATATCCAGTCAAAGACTTGAAATATAGTTGAAACACAATCAGAGTTTTGATTGTGTCCATAATAGAGAGATGAACATGAATATGGATTGCATGCAGTATTGTTGTAGTTCGAGCTTCCACATGCACCTTCATTATTGTTCTGAGTACTACAAAGTTTAGATATACCATATATCCTAACTTGGTTTCCAACTACAAAGTAAAATTTGAATACTTTTCTTTTTAGATAAGTTATGTCGGTTTATATTAATGACATCAAGTTCAGATATGCGTCAACTAGAAGATCCCGCACCAAAGTGTACTTCGTTGAAAAATTGTGATGTTGATATATATGGCTCTTTCTCGATGCCTTTTCACGAGTTACATGAGAAGCAAGAGAAATTTATGCATTACGAGCAACTTAAGTTTTCTATGGCATTGGCATATTTCGCAAAGATACTTCGAATGTGACTTTGCTTCCTTCAATCAGGGAATTGCTTGAATAATCTCCCGTGAAAAATATGACATAGAATAGTCTGGGGATCCACTGAAAACTTTAAGCTGGAGATGCAACCAAATAAATTGTACAAGAATAAATTTATGGAAAACTGTTACAGTACATAATGGAGCAACCAAAAGAGATCTAATGATAATATTTGGCACAAATCACTCATTAATATGAACCCAATCACAACCTGTCAACTCCACAACTTTGACTTTATAGCGAAGGTGATGTGTGTTTCAATTAAACTCTGTATCACTGTGATCCATTGATAGAATATGTAAAAAATGAACTTAAAAAAAAATCCCAAGGAGACTAATGATGCTTATTTGAAAGCCATGCCTTTGTTAACAAGTCCCCATCCCGGCAAGGACTGCGCTGCCATGCAACACTTGTTACAACAATAGCCCAAGTTGGAAAGATACACTAAAGTTAAATTGAAATGCATATTTACTAATATGATATAAATTTGAATGTATATCTGTTAGTAGGTTGTCAAATTTTAAGTAAATTTTTTAAGATGGATTTCTCTTTAAAGTTGTTCTTCACATGAATTTTAATATTTATTTCACATGATGTTTAATATTTATTTTTATTTTTGCTTCCCATTTAACTATATTATATATTATATATGTTTTTTTTGTGAATACAAAAACAACTTTTGTTATGAACACAAACTCATATTTTTTTTTATTTTTTCTTGCCATTTAACTATATTATATATTATACATGTTTTTTTTTGTGAATACAAAAACAACTTTTGTTATGAATACAAACCCAAATTTAGTTCTAATTTATGTTTATGTGTAGTCAAACTCTATCAACTAGCATGCATTATAATGGTTGAGTATGTGAGGTTAACATTTTTTATGCATATGTAGAGTGTTATCCTCGATTTCTAGGGATAACTAGGAGATCATGTCTCGAGGCCCACAAGTCCTAGACATGGAGTATCGAGAGAAGGATTGACCTGAGCATGGCCCTGGAGGGACCATGTTTCTTCTTCTTCATCAGACTTATCCTGTTAGTAGCAACAACATCCATCACCTTCGGCTTGGAATTGTATCGGATAAGACTCTTTCTCATGAGGTAATTGGTCCAGGTATCATGGTATGTGTCATATTTGATCATTTTAACCTTCAAATATATGCATCAAATTCCTTTCATTTCTGACGACTGCTTGGATCTTACATTAACCCACTTGATCATGGTTGGGGGGGATTGACAGGGTACCCTAGCAAGCTTGTACCCATAGGTGTTGGTTAGCCACCAGAGGGGATTTTTTAAGGGCCATCGTCCGCTCCCATCATATCATCACTCTTACATCTTATCTCCCACTCATCTATCCCATTCCCCTAGTCCGTACATTAGGATGACCTATTTGTGGGGTTACACCTTATCTTGTGGGAAGAAGGGGATAAAGGCCCAGGAGGTAAAAGCAGCTGGTAAGAGATAAAAGCCATAAAATAAAAAAAACCTAGAGATGCCTCGCCCAAGGATCCCCGAGAAGGCAATAAAAAGCCTCTCGACAAGAAACAAGAAGGACCCGAAGAAAAATGACAAAACAAGACCTAGCCAAGAGGATGGGGGGTCTCATCACGAGCCAACCCATTATGTTCATGGGTACCTAGCAGTATGACATTGCCATTATCCGGTTACCACGCCAGGGCAGTGACCTTTGGTTGCATGGCCAAGGGAAAGGGGGTCTCATCACGAGCCAGCCTTATCATCTCTGTGAAAGTACTTGTGGGTAACACCGTCAGCTCTGGTCACCACGCTAAGGCAGTGTCCTCTAGTTATACCTTGAAATAAAAAAGAAGGAAAAAGTAATAAAGAAGAGAAAGAATAAAAGCAATAAAGGGCCTGGAAAGAATTGCATCCATGACATGTACAACTCGCCTCCTACAAAGGCACCCACATATAATATCACCTTGGTCTTTCACTCTACCTGTATGTTTGGACATCCTTTGACCATACCACCTCGTGTTACATGGCTTGGATGATATCCTCTGGAAACTTTCCTTTTCTTATGGATGCTGGCCCAATAGGGAATTTTGTCTTTTTCTTCAGCTTTGTATAGTAGGTCATTGTAATGTCTTTGAGCTATTGGATGATATGCTAGGGGTTTTACGCATGCATTTGATAGATATAATGATGAAATATGATTGACATTGCTATGATCCCTAGGACTAATGAGCCCATGGAGGGCGAAGTTTTTGATGTGCAGGACCATGCCCGATGGACAAGTACCAAGTGGATCGGTACACATGGGGAGATGATTAGTTCGAACCTCCATGGGGCTGAAGAGCCCATCAGATGGTTGCTGGGACCCCATCAGGGTCAGAGACAAGACAGTGATTGGTCGAGCCTTTGCACGAGAGAAGAAGGAGGACGTTTTCATCCAGGACGCCTTGGCTGAGCCCAGCCCAAGGGGGTTGACCCACTACAGGTGGAACATGTCCTTTCTGATGCCCTTAGACGTCATCTAGGAGCCATGACATCACCTCCAGTGTATGGCGCCTTGAGAGAGCATTTTGGCACGTGTGGCAGAGTTTGGAGGCCCAGAGAGGGCCAACGTTTGTTATCTAGTGCTATGTTTTTCCCTAAAAAGGGCCAACTTCTCCCTCAAAGGAGCTAGACATCTTTCTTATTGCTCATTTAGGGTTTTCATTTAACAGTTTAATGTAAAAACAATATGATTTTGGTTATTAGCCTTGTCGGCTATTTTTAATGACCTAATTTTAATTAAAGGTCATGAGGATGCTATATATTGAGGATGTTTTCCCTCATTTGGACATAACACAACTCACTCACACTTGTGAGGTCTGATTTTTGCGCCCTCCTAGGGTATTGTTTCTTTCTAAGTGAGGCACACTGTTTATTGGAAGGATTTTTTGGCATCTTTTGGCATTTCTCTCCAAGGAAGGTTTACAACTAGGGTTTTCACATGCTTTCTTCATGATATGTAAGTGATTTTCTTGCAAAACTTCTTAATTGAATGGTTGTAGGTCTAATTTCTTGCATTTGCTTATTAAATTGCTGATTTGAAACCCTAGGTAACAAGCACACAAGTAGGTCATTGTTACATGTCCCCTTAGAGAGAAAATTTTTCAGCCATTGAAGAAGAGGGATTGAGCCTAGCCTTTGCTACACTCATCTTGCTTCTTCCCTTAAGGTAGCATTGATTTTTATAGGTTGAAAGAGGGTGACGTCCTAGGCCTAGGTTATCTACACCTAGGGCCATCATCTTCTATGGTTTGAAAGCCTTGTCTTTACAACACTTTCTCTCACCTCATCCCTTAAATTGATCATTTATGCTAGCTGTTTTGCCAAGTTGACCTAAGGAAGGAGGAAAGAGCATGAGGCCTTGCTTAAGCAAAACCGGAGTGAGCCTCTTTCCCCTAGGGTTTTGATTCTAGGGCCCTGCCTTTGCAGCACTTTAGAACCCTTCCCTCTAGTCTTTAAGTCTTCATCCTTTCAGAACCTTGTGCCCTTATCTTGTTTGACTCCATATACCCTAAGGCACTGATCTCTAACCTCCAACNTAAATTGCTGATTTGAAACCCTAGGTAACAAGCACACAAGTAGGTCATTGTTACATGTCCCCTTAGAGAGAAAATTTTTCAGCCATTGAAGAAGAGGGATTGAGCCTAGCCTTTGCTACACTCATCTTGCTTCTTCCCTTAAGGTAGCATTGATTTTTATAGGTTGAAAGAGGGTGACGTCCTAGGCCTAGGTTATCTACACCTAGGGCCATCATCTTCTATGGTTTGAAAGCCTTGTCTTTACAACACTTTCTCTCACCTCATCCCTTAAATTGATCATTTATGCTAGCTGTTTTGCCAAGTTGACCTAAGGAAGGAGGAAAGAGCATGAGGCCTTGCTTAAGCAAAACCGGAGTGAGCCTCTTTCCCCTAGGGTTTTGATTCTAGGGCCCTGCCTTTGCAGCACTTTAGAACCCTTCCCTCTAGTCTTTAAGTCTTCATCCTTTCAGAACCTTGTGCCCTTATCTTGTTTGACTCCATATACCCTAAGGCACTGATCTCTAACCTCCAACGTTGAAGTCTTAGTGTACAAAACCACTCTCAAAACTCTAAATTTTGAAACCCTAACTAACAAACTAACCTAACTAAGGCTGACATCACAATTGGTTATCTCATCTTGACGCAACAAGTGTTGAATATAGGCAATTGGATGATGATTTAAAGCATTTATTGAGTAAAGTGTTGGTTAGATACATTGTTGGCTTGATCATCTTGATAGTTACTAATGAATTGATGCTTTTTCATATCTAATTGACAAAACGTTGAATTCATTTGTATCTATTGCTTTACATTTCTTATTAAATGATAGCAGATAGTTATTGAAGTACTAACCCTTTGAGTTATAGCCTACATATATATATTGTATTGTTGTTGTCTTGTTCCGGGCAGGTGTTTTCAATTGGGCATACACTTCTTTATTGGTTGATTAGCCAGACTGTCTGACTTTGGTGGTAACCTGTGAGGGGGAAACTTTGATCTTGACTTTATATCTTAGCCTCTTCAAAAAACCAGGTTGTCGGGGACGTCTCCCCTAGGCTAACCTCCCTAAATAGAAAGAACCTCCCCATTGAGGTGACATTGGGTGGGGAAGGTTCCTATTACGCCAGTTTGGTCTCCATCCTTTAGCCTTTGACCTAAACTACAAACTGTGCGATAACATAGAGTATCTTTAACTTTTTGTTAATTATGAGGTTAACATAGATCACATCTAGATTTGTTGTTTTTGTTTATTGTTATGGTCCAAGAGTCTAAGATTTATCTAGATCAATTAATTGAAAGGATAATATTGTTTTCTCTATTATTACCCCCACCCCCTATAATGTTTTCTCTATTATTCCCCTCACATCCACCCTCATATATATGGGGGTGGGGGTGTGGGGAATAATAGATAAAACTTAATGATCAAAGTAAAGATCAATTAATCGAAAGCATTATCAAAATATATGAAAACTTACTCAATTTTATGAACTTTTCATACTTCTTTGTACATTTCTCAAATTGTGTTCCAAGACTTTACACAGATAATTACATTAATTTAGCATGTATTTAAATTATAAATGTTACAAGTTCAAATATATTTATGTTTTTCTAAACTCAACCAAATGTGGTAATAAACATACGTAAGTAAATTCAATAATAAAAAAGAACATATACAAAAGTTGGAGTGAATTTTAAAAAATAGCAAGAAACTAAATACCTAAAGAAATATGATCACAATATTTTTGATCTCAAATATTCTCCAAATATTTACACTGTAAAAGTGTCAATCCCATGGATTATACACACAACAAGGGAAAAAAAGATATGATAAAACATAGGTAACACTTCTCGTCATCTTGGAAAAAATACGATGTTATAATATCAATCACACAATTTCTTGATTTTGTGGATGAGAAGCACATTTCATTTCATGAATATAAAAATTAACATCTAAGTGTAAACGTTCTAGTACTAGACATATAATATATGTACAAATATTAAGATATTATTTTGCATTTGCCGGGTCCTCTAAATAATTAAGTTATGAATACAAGTTACAAGTTTTATGTTTTGTCTCATCAAGGAACTCATTTTCTCTAGCTTGACCATAAAGTATAGTTAGACCAACTAAAATAATAGATGTACATGTTTTATATTACTTCAGAAAGAATAGACATATCCAATCACGTTCGTTCCTACTGCAAAACTAGCCAATGATTTGGTGCAATAACATATACTCACTAGTTATGTAATTTCAAAGTTTTTTCAAGTCATGCCAAACCATTCTTAGAAAGTTCTCAAGTAGCTTGCTTGAACCCATTAGCTATAATGTATTTTCAAGAGGAACAATTGAGCTCAACTTTCAACGTGATGAGTTCGACTAAAGGAGGACCTTATAAATAATAAAACAAGTTTGAACCCAATTTTAAATAGGAATTTGGGAAGATTCTAATATCTCAAGCAATAATAATATGCAGGGCATGCATTTTGAAGAAAATCATGATTGTTTGACAAGTACGGAGGACTGAGCTCTCCTGCTAGCACCCTAAGACCTGAAAGGCCCAAACCCAATCATGTTCAGATTCAAGTATGAATTTATCGAATGCATTAGATCCATAGTATCCATTCATTTGAGATTTCCATATCCAACCACAAAATAGACCCATTTTCTGAATCAAACTGATAGATAGACCTTTTTTTATAAAAACCATGATCTATCATTAGTGTACTAACACTGAAGAAACTACATAAAAACTATCAAAATCAAACAGAAAAGCGTTATTTCACCCAAACAAACAAGAGAAGTCACTTCTATTATTTCTATTGGACAACTAAAAGAMACTTCAATCTGATTACTCTATCCCCATAGGTTAGTATTTTATATAGAATAACAATGGCCCATGGGTGTGGGTGTGCCATGTGAGTATCAACTGTTAAGMTTATCTCAGAGTCTCAACCAACAATATTGTTGGATTCTTTTATTTTTTGCAATCCAATTTGGAATTGTTTATATCTGAGATATTTGAGTTATTAATATATATGTCACACACGCATGCACGTGCGCACACACACACACATGTATGTATGTATGTATGCATGTATGTATGTATACAAACAAATTTTTAACTCGCCCGTCAAATTGACGATTTTAAATATTAAGTAGATGTCATCACTTACATGCATATTTTGATATTGTTGGTATATGATGATTAAATAAGGAGAATACGAGTAAATACTCTCCAAATTTAACCATTTCTTACTAGGCAATAATATATTAAGACATGTGCGGATGAATATAAAAACACAAAATTAGTTGACAATGTAAGAACTGAAAAAAGCGCAAGAGAATATATCACAGATTATGGAACAGGTGGAAAATGAAGCCTCGATGATCCTTTCTGATGATGAACAACATATTCATAAACATGTTCACAATTGACATGAAATTAAGGTTGTGGTTGTGGATAAGACTAAGGAAGTAATTATATCTAAAGAATATGTGGAACACACTATCACTTGTGTGAAAACAATGGGATGCTTTGGGCTTCCTACCATTGAACACATGATAGATAAACTTAATTCTTGAATTTCATTGATGAACAAGTACTCATCTATGTAACTAGGGTTTTAAAGAAAAACACTTACTTTTCAATGGATCTCCTTTATGTAGTTAGTGTTTGAGGACGCTAATGTAAAATGATCATACCTTCTGTGATACTACTCATATTGGCTATTAATACCACAATCAAGAAATTCCATAACCACTATGGATCTACTCGCATTGGTTTGACTGAAATCTGTGCACTCTATCAAAATATATCTAATATGCAAACCATGCAGTTGTCATCGGAAAAAACCATAAAAAAAGGTTGATTTTAAATCAACATTGACTTTGCTTTACGGACTTTGTCTTGGACACTTTTTTTTTAACTTGGGTATTTTTTTAGTGGAATATAGATCTACCATTTATTTCTTCAAATTATACATAGAAATTTTAAAAAATCGACCTAAATATTTTCGTCCTCTTTTCTTTTCCGTCAAAAATCTGCAAAAAGAAATAAAAAAATCTCTCACTTTGTGCCCAAGAAAGAGATCTAATTCCACTTGTAGTGAACTTCGATAGATATAAGATGGAATAAAGTGTAAAACTTTAGAATTAAACCCTTGAAATCCAAATGTACCAAAACATCACCATAAATAACACAAGAATATAGAGAGAATAGCCCTTAAGGTAGGGTAACACCATCAATTACTTATAGAAGGAATTACTCCACAAGCCATGCTTGCTACAAAACAACACATCCCAATACAATGATACTCATGTGTATTTATACTTTCTCATGAGTATTCCTAGGGCATGTGTATTTATACTTTCTCATGAGTATTCCTAGGGGTCTATGCCAACTACCCTTTATTATTATATTATTTCATTTTAATTACATAGTGGGCCTATTAATTCCCATCAACTACCAAGTGGGCATATTCCATGATTATGGCCACATTGGATTCATTTTCCCCATGGGTACTTCCTTAGGCACCTCATATTATCCTCTCTATGTACATTAGACATGGGTACCTTTTCACACACTTCTGCTAAAGAATGTTTGTGAACTTATGGGCCTACATGTTCAACCAACTCCTCTCTTATTCCAAATGTCTCTTCTAGTCTTATTTTTTTTTTATGAGGATATGTAACCTCAAGCTACATGTGTTTCTTATGACGGCTTTGTCTCTATGACTGATGTTGGGTATCGATCTAGACTTGGTTAAGACGATGGCTTTACTTCTTCTCTTATGACTAGATTTACTCATGTTACTTAATCGTGGAAGAGATAGCTACTTTTGGTGGATACATAAGTTGCTATGGGTCTTGATATCGATTAGTTACTAGTGTAGGTGTTATTGGTACTAGATCAACTAAATCAATAGGCGGTGTTTCTGGATCTACCAATGGTGGATAAGATTCTAATAATTAGACTTCTTTCAATAAGTAGTCCCATGATTAGCCTTCTTCCTATGATAAGTCCAATACTGATCTCTCTCAAGATGAGCATCATAGTGATGGGCCCTCTAGTGATATCCAATTCAATGACAACAATTTTTGCTCGGATTTTCCAATGTTGGATGATAATGGTGACAATGCCATCTTTTCATAAGTGGGATATTTCCATTCTTATCAATGCTACTAACTTTCTTGGTCAACCTTCTCAATAATCAGAGTCACCCCCATCATATGCCCTTATTTTAGTTGGCCCTCCTCTTCTTGGAAAATGCAAGTTTGCATTGGTGAAGACCCTTTTTAGGACAATCAATCTCAATGTCAATTGTGAAAATTTTCTTCATGAGAGGAAGGTCTTCTAACAACCCTGGGCAACATTATGGGGGGGTGATATGGTCATCCTCTATGAAAATATATGGATGTGTTGTCATCTATGTGACCCCTTCTTCAACTTAAGGGGTGGTGTTGAGCTGTTTTGGCTAATCTTCACTTGTGGCCATGTGCCAAGCCACTATGTGGGTATTTGTGGGTTGTTACTCCCATAAATAAATTTTATTGTTTTTTGTTGTATTTTAAGGTAAGGTCTCCCTAGTCTCCTCCTTAGGGATAGTGCCTTAACCCTAGTAGAGTGGTATAAATACACCACTTCCCCCATTCATAACACTATCTCATTCAAGTGATTTTATTCATTATTTTTCCTAAGGGAACCTAAACTATTTCACTCTACTTGTGTTTCACGCTCTCTTGAAGTCTTATGTGTTCATCATTAAGGTGTTGTTATATTTCAACTTGTTTATCTTATTGGATTATTGTTTGTTGGAAAATTCATCGTAGATCCTCTACCTTGTGATTTATAACAAAACAAAGTTCCATATTGATTTTGTGGAACCCCTTTCTCTTGTCACTCTCAGTGTGTAGGAAATTTCTAAGAGCCTTTACCAATAGTGCATAACTAGTTCTAGAGGGAACCTAGTAGGAAGAGTAGTAGACATGAGTCGTAGATAGATTCTTTGTGCAAATTTGAAATTTTGTAGCCAAGGCAAGGGGTTTGGTAATCCATTTTTCGATTTTCTTCTCAACCTTTTGAACCACCACCTCCTAGAGCTCTGGACGAGATTCCTAGAAGGTGAACGGATTGCTCCAAAACTTCAAAATCTAGTCAAACTAGATCATGAGTGAAGCAAAGCCAACTAGGCATAGATTGTGAGTAACACTAAGTTTTACCGCATGTATATTTCATCCAACAACCATGCAAAAGGTATCAAGGAATTTCATAGTGTGATCCTAAGGATGTTGGTCTTCCAAGATAATAAAAAATGACTAATCATCATGAAAATGACCTTTAGTCAATGACACATGGCTTCAATCTCAAGGAATGGAATTCCTTTAATGAGCTTGACATCAACTTAAGCACATAGCAGATGTCAGATCAATTCAATGACTAGTATATTCAAGGTCAAAGCCAAAGGGGAGCCTTCCTTAATCAACTAAAATAACCCAACCTCTTCATATTTACATATGTTGATAGAGGAGTGGGAATAAGAATCCACTTAGAGGGTTTCAACATGGCCAAGAAAGGTATGACCAAACCCCAACACTCTGAACATTGCTAGGCCGAAAGGCCATTGTACTTGATCATAAGATTCCTCAAATCCATCTTAATAAACAAGGCATCATGGTTGGAAGATCATGTACATGCCATGCCTTTCTAGATTGTCATGACATTATCTATAATATATTTCCCATGGATAAACCTTTTATATTCGAGATGAACAATTGTGGGAAGGGCATGTTTGATGCACACGACAAACAACTTGGCCAAAATTTTGTTATATGTATTAATCATTGTAATGGGCCTCCAAATAATTAATTAGTTATGGGTCCCTTGCTAGCTTAAGGACGAACTTGATAATGCCCTAGTTTATTTTAGATGCTAGAGACTAGTTGTAGATCCTCTTTGTAAACTTGGAGAAGGTATGTAATCATGAACTACCAAGTGGCCTTATAGAACTCACAAGGGAACTCATCAAGGCCAAACACCCTATCACCGACCCTTTTTTGGAGCACTGTAGAGAGCTTATTGAGGGAGAGAACATGTTCATAAGATCTCCTATGCTTTTCAGAAACCATGCACGAGACCACATCTAAACATTTATGTACTTCATGAGATATTACGTTTGAAAAAACATTTTGTAATTCTCCACAAATTTATTTTCAATATTCTCATAATTGGTGGTGCAACCCATAAATATCTAGAGGAACAATATATTCTCACTAGTCTCCTTGGTGGAAAATTCCTTAAAGAAGGACATAGTGGTCCTATCTCATGTTTTTATCCAATGCAACATTACTTGTAGTTGAGCATCTATATCTCGACGAACCTATTTCACCTAGAGTAGATGGCACAACTTCACAGTGTGGGTTTGCTTTTCTTCATCGTATGAGATTTGCAGGCCCTAAATTTCTTTCTCTAGTTCATCAAAAATTGTTTTGTTATGGTCACAATGGTTCTTTGAAATCTATTTTCCATAACCTCTTAGGAAATCTTAATAGTGCTAGAAATAACATTTTCCCGCCAACCAATGCAACAAGTGTGTAATGAATATAAAATACATAAATAAACATTATATTCTAATATTAATTGTAGTAATAAACTAAGGGAGACAACCCTTCAAAATCATGGCTAGTCAATGCATATAAGGACATTGTCACAATGTTCACTGTATTATCATTCATATGTGTGTGTGTGTGTGTGGAATTCAATTCACTGTCCTTCTTATGTTGGAAATTTTGTCTATGAACCATCTTTTATTATATCAATTTCAAAGTCTTGCCAACCACTTTTTTTCATTATATTGGTATCTTGGCCCCTTCCAAGACACTTCCATTGATTTTGACTTTTATCCACACATAATTATCAAAATTTAATTGATTCCAAACCTTTGGCCATATAAAATTAAAAAATGTTGTAAAGTCAAAATTCATAGCAGAAAATTACTACAAATAATAATATTTATATCAGAGGTTGGAATATTTTCCCATAGTATGATCACCAAATTGCAGAAATTAGGAAAATTATCAAAGCACTTCAGTTAATGTCACAAACAATAACAAAGTCTAATAAATATTAGGGTCATGTGGTGACATCATTGTTTCAATAAAAGAAGAATGATTAGGTTCATTAACTCTTCATCAATCCATAAATCACATAGAAAGGGGTGTCATTGGTGCTTTGTTGCTATCGTACAAGCCAATGATTCATTAACTGCTACCTTTGATCAGGTACATTCGACATGGAAACATCATTGCGTCGGGAGCAATCTTAACTCTCTAAAGAAAACAATAGTAGGATGTGATGTGTCATCTTACACATTCCCACCATAAATTGTAACAAGGACCAGAGGTATCCAAAGTTAATAAATCTCAAACGCCACATCTCTCTCTCTCTCTCTCTCTCTCTCTCTCTCTAATATATATATATATATATATATGGAAATAAAAAAGTACACATCTATAACATATTAGAAGGTAAGATTATTAAAAGGAATATAGTATAAGAGTATAATATAAATATATTAGGAAAAATAAAGAGTTCCATCAAACGAAAATAAAAAGTTTATAACATGAGCAGTGAGTACACTTTTAAAAGACACATAACATGAGCGGTGAGCACACGGTTTTTTCCTGATGATGGATATGATTGGAGATCCGGAACATTGACTATTAAAAAATGACCATTGTGGATTTTCTGAGTGATCTTAATGACATATAATCACTTAAATAAAGAAAAGGAAAATATCCCCAGATGGGGTGACATGCATCCCTACATGCACATGACCGCCACCTTAACCTATTGCCCCTCCTCCCATCTTCATTTAACGAGGCGACCATTCAGTGAACAATGGGGTGATGGGAGTTTTCGTTGTAGGAGGATGAAGGTGCCTTGCTTCAACATGTCGCTGGGAGTTATTTGGAAGTGTACCACAAAGGACAATGTCCCCTTTGTGGTAATTACGTACTTAATACACGTTCTCGATGTTATTTCCTTATGTCGCTCCGACCTTTAGAACATGCTTTTCCTTCTTTCCCTCTCTACGAGCTCAGATCCTTCCCAAAAGAGCTCCTTTTGTTCCCTGCTACAACTCGCCTCTTTTCATTCTCTTCATTTGGCCTCAGACATTGGCACCATTCCTTGTGAGCATGGTTGCTCCATCAAAGGACCTAATTACCAAATATACCTAGACAAACAAAGGCGAGATGCCATTACTCCTTCAATCCAGTCGGAGCAGATTCTTACTCATGCCTTTCACTCAGCAGTTGCGCATGGGATTGGAATTAGACCCACAGATGAAAATTGGGGTCGTGATACCCCATAGGACTCTCCAACCCTACAACATCATCTCAACTGGGCACCAATATCCCTCTGGAGGCGACGACACATATACTCCTAGTGCTTAGTCCCTTTGTTTTTCTGTTGTTTATATGAGTACTAGCACTTCATGACAATTTAATTGGATACTTATCCTTGTGTGTATTTGAGAACATAGAGACAATATGATCTATTTATCAGACCCCTGGGGATGACTCTGGTTTCCATATTTTTGGCAGGTCGGTCCCCGAGCCTCTAAGACTATGTGATTTTACAATATTGAAAAGGCAATACAACTTTTAATTTACGAAAAAAAGAAAAGGAAAATATATTAAGTGAAGTTTTTAATATATAGAAATTAAATTTTTATTTTTTTATTCAATATTTTATCAAATTAAAGGTATTATTAAAAAAAATTATTTAACGATAATGGTAATATAGACAAAAATAATTTTGAATTCCATAAATAATTCAAGATTTTAAATTAAATTTCCTTTTTGTGCAATAGAGTTTGAGTGTCTACAACCTTTAAAAATCAAAATATCCTTTATCAATATTGTCTGAGAGTATTTATTGCAAATTAATATCAAGGT
Organism: Picea sitchensis; assembly: GCA_010110895.2. Taxonomy (NCBI): domain Eukaryota; kingdom Viridiplantae; phylum Streptophyta; class Pinopsida; order Pinales; family Pinaceae; genus Picea; species Picea sitchensis. Next base: position 388,210 of record SNQJ01S0001142.1, on the reverse strand, counting down.
AACATACAAATTCATAAATTCACGTTGCAAATTAAAAAATTAGAGGACGAACTAACAAAACATTGACAAAATGAAGGAAATCAACAATTGTAGTTGAATTCCAATGAGGTTGGTATGTATGGAGAGGTCTAAAGCCATGGAGGATGAGCTACTTGACTACTCAAAGGATTTGTTAGATGATAGGGACACATTTACTAGGGTATCTATTTTTCCTAGTGATTATCAAGTGGGTAAGGGTCTTGAGGAGGCTTCAATCTTGGCATAAAACTTAGGGTTTAAATACCAAACAATGATAGGATTGAATTGACATTGAAGTCAAATGACGACAGAGGGTAATCATGGGACTGTCAATGCTCTTTATGGAATCTTCAATATTGAGGTACGTTCTTAGCATGATATAATTGATGTGTATTTCAACATTCACACTACACATGATATAGAGTCTTTTTCGTTGTCTTCCTCCTTTAGAAAGTTTATTTGCAAACATGAAAATGGCACCATGGTAAAGGAGAATGAGGTCTTCCAAAATGTGGTGTGTAGGTTTGTCAATCCATTGAAAGAGTTTCAAAGTCTCAGTACTTGCAAGTGTAATTTAATGAATATTGAAGGTTAGATAAAACACAAAGGGCAATGCAAATGTTAAAAATTAAATGAGTCAAAAGAGAGAGAAAACAAAGAATTAAATCTAAAAGAAAAAATTTTGAAAAAGAGAAAGGAATGGGAAATGAAAGGTCAAACTCTTGACTTTCCTATTACCCCATCTCTCCTATATATTCTTGTAGTTAGTCTCACAAAGGGATTTTTCTTTTGTTGGCCAAGAGAGGAGGGTGCACAAAAGCTCTGAGCTACATTATAACTTGAGATTGTCGAAATGAGAATCGAGCAACCATCCAAAGCTAGTTTTCCTATTTGGGTTTCTAGGGTAAATTATTTGTGTTTATGGTGTGTTTGATTTTAATGTCATAGAAATTCGATGGGTGAAATATGCTACTCATATTATGTTTATGGCTACTCTAAATCTGTTAATGGTAACAATTAAGAATGGCAAAAGGGAAAATATTGTGTATGAGTTATTGATTTTCTTAGTTATGCTTAATATGTTGCATGTAGTTGAATTCAAGGTTAAATGAATAATTCCCCATTGTATTTATGTTAACTTCACTCATAAAATTATTTTCCTATGAATACTCTATGAAACCCAACAACTATGCAATAATCTCCATCCATTCCTTTCCAAATTTGAGATCCATGGTTGTTGTCAATTGACTGTTGCACTTATGTAACTAAATTTCTAAATTGGATCACAAACAACAACAAATTGAGTTGGTTGAAGACCATTGGTGGTTGGACGACCCATATACAATGAAATACCTTGAGCTTGAGGTCATATGCACCTCCAAAACTCAATTACAACTGTAAAAAATTGTTGGAGGCCGTGGGGGGTTGCTATGGGCTGTATGCAAGTTGTACATTGAACATATATAGTCTAGTAGGCCAACTTGCATTTCTTGGTTCTAGGTGTATTTTGGGCATGTGGAGTATGGTTGAGAGCGTGTGTTTCCTCCTTGGAGGTCACATGTTCAATTCCATAAGGGGATATGGTATGTACAATTCCGTAGACTTTAGCAATCAAATCGTTGAGTGGAGATGGTCTGTTGTCCCACAAACAAGGATGTCTCATACACCAATTGGTGTCTGGCTTGGTTGTGACCTTAAAAATAGATTATTATTATTATCTTGGACAATGAGTTGATTGGCAGGTTGCACGTTGGGTAGTGAAATGGATAGTATATTTAACATGCAAAGAATGGTCAATGGAATTGCCAACCTTCCTTTTAACTACTCCTTCCTCACTCTTACAATATTTGTGGTTTAATAATACGGTTTGCCATATTGTTTGGCATCTTGTGGATTGATTTAGTTCCTCATTCCCATGCAACCCGCTTATATGTTTGAACTAATTTTCATTTCATATGTTTAATTTAATGGCCATCTCATATATGTATTAAGTAATGGTTATCTCATATTTTTTATTGAATGGTGTTTAAGTGGAACTGGAGTTTGATTATATGCATAGGAAACTTGGAAGGAACACATTGAATGAGATATATCATTCCATTGTGGAGGCATTGTGAACCATATGTTATTAAATGGTCAAAGCTTCATCCCTGACACTTCCTTTACTTGAGAATATGTATTTATAAATCGAGAGGAGCATTGCTTGTATTAAAACTTGAGTTGAAGTTCATTATTCCTCCTTGCAAGAATAATACATTGTGCTTAATTTTGGTTTGGCTTTAACGTTGAAGCAATTAACTACTTTTTTGTTGCACTGTTGATAATAAAATGGATTAGTGGAGTTAACGTTGTGCATAAGCAATTTTGGTCGGGTGAGAACACCTACAAGTTGCACCAATAGCTGGCACCATTAGTTGGGTGGTATTACCCAAAGCATTGGACATTTGGGAGAGGTCTACCATTCATAAATCAAGCCACTACATTAAGGAACAAATAAACACACAACACCATGATGATATCTTAGCCTTGATCACCCTAATAGATTTAGTTCATTTGGATAGTCACATGAAAAGGAGTTGCACCGAAGACGAAGTCTCAACAACAGAGTAATTCTAGATTTCTGGTTATTATTGGCATTTTCAATTGGTTTCTTGTGTGCAAGTTATATAAGAGAATAGACCATCTCATCAATCTTGAGTAGAGTCGCAGAGTTATTTTGCACTCAAATCTTCATCAAGAACATAAACCTAGTAGTCATTCCAAAGTCAGAGTTATTTTCATAAGACTAAGAAAAAAGAATAGAAAATTAATTCTACGATGTTTTTGTGTTGGTGAAGTGACTGGGATATAATTCCCTCACTTATGGATCATAAGGTATAAGAGTAGTTGAATCCTTGATCGTAACACAACTTCCAGAACTTCGAACACTAAGCAGACCTATGATGGGTAAAGTGAATAGAGAAAGGTTGGAAGACCTATAGGCCATCAATTTTCAACTTCAAGAAGAGAACAAGCACTTGAAGGAGAAGGTTTGGATGTATGGCTAGAGGATGGTAGAGATGGAGAAGAACCTTGATACCTTGGTAATACTATTTCCATTGCTTAAGAATCATTTGATGAACACCAAGACTCCATCACAATTGTTATAACAGATTAGGACAAGAGCATAGTTTAACTTGTGCAACTGAGAGAGAAGGACATCCAAATTAATAGATGGCAGGGGGATAGGCTCACTCAGATGATGAATCAGCTACACCAAGAGTTGAAAAAGAAGGAGGAGGCATTGGAAAAGTTATAGGTGGTTGCCTAAGATCATAAGGAAGAAAGGAATCATTCATTTCCATTATTGAAGCTAACACCATGACTGAGACAACTCTAATAATATCACCTTCCTTAAACATTTCTCAAGAGAATTTTAGTGAATTTGAAAAGCATAGAAAAGGAATTGGTTTGAAATTACTTAGGAAAATGGGATACAATGAAAAAATGTTAGGAAACAAACTACAAAACATCCTAAGCCCCTTGTAGTTGAACCGAGGGTCAAGCATGAAGGCCTAGGTCTCAATGGAAGAAAGGAAAAGGAAACAAACAACAAGATCACATTTTTGAAGGAAAAAGACATGGTAGAATTTGATTTCTCATCAAGAGAAAGAGAAACAATGAATGAGGGTGGTAGCACAACACTACTCCATCCTTCTTGTGGAATATTGAAAAAGGGAAACGACGAGGAAAGTGAAAATACTCAGCCTACGCCAACACTTAGAAGAAGTGGAAATCCAATCAGTGCGAGAAAGAAGAATAAGGACCAATGTTATGCATCATGTAAGCCCTCTCTTGTTTGTAACTGTTGTAAGAGGAAAGGTCATAACATTGCCAATTGTTGGTACTCATAGGCATGTTCATTATGTGGGAAGAAAGTCCATCTTGAGGTATATTTCTAGGAGAAGCAAGCCACATGCCACAAGCTAGAGTGTTTTCAAAGGAAGAATGGAAAGAATACTTCCCCAATCCAACAACAAACTTAGAAGAATATGGATAGAAAGAGCATGGAAAAGTGTTGGAAAATTAATCCATATCTTCACCCTAGAAGCTTCACAGCCAAGAGAAAAGGAGGAGAGTGAAGAGTAAATAGGATGAAGAATTTCCTGCATCTCCAACCCAGGGAGTAGAAGCTATCCACAAAGTTGTAGTATCATAAGAGGTCATCCTCACCAACAAAGCAATCAGTTGTTTGGTTGAAGTAGGAGAGAGTGAAGAAGGATATCAAGCATGGGTTGATGTTTCATTAATTGTAGGCTAGTTGAAGCATGAATCACCATCTGGTGAACTAACTTACCAATGAGCAAACAATTGGATCAACAAGTGGTAAAACAAGGTTGATAGTTCATGACATTGTCATTCGATTGATGTTGTTGTAGAGATGTAGTGTTGTGAAAGCACATGTAGTAGCAGAGAATTTTTTCCTTGTAGGGAAGTAATTGATCCTAGTAGAAGAGGGCGGTCCACACCTTCTATTATGTAATTGTTTCATGATGGCATAGTTGTCAAGATCTCACTAAACAAAAACATACAAGAATTTGACTTGGCCTTCATTGGCTACCAAGATAGACCATAGTGAAGTTGGAGAATCCAACTGACTTGCATGGTGAAGATGGGAATGAACTATGATTGAATAATTATGGTCTAAAAATTGCTCAGAGCTAAGATTCAATGAGAAAAATTCTTCACTGCGGGAACAAGCGATCCAGGAACCAGAGCCAAAGCCATAGCTATAACTAGAACCGATAGCTAGGGCTACGAGCTAGAATCAGAATTGTAGCCAAGATACATAGTTAGATCCATGTTACATAGAAGTAGATAGAAGGCATGTTGATCCAAATTTATTTCCTATAAGATTTTGGAGACCAAAATGTCTCTTGATGAGGAGGTGTGATCTGAAATGGATTAGAACACAAGCGAGTGGTTGTAAGACTCAATACCTACAAGTGTAATTCAATGATTAATGAAGGTTAAATAAAACCTAAATCACAATACAAACATTAAAAACTAAATGAGGGAAAAGAGAGAAAAAACAAAGAATTAAATGTAAAAGAAAAAAAAAGGAATAGGAGAAAAAGAGAAAGGAATGGGAAATGAATGAATAGTCTCTTGACCTTCCCAATGCCCCATCTCTCCTATATATTCTTGTAATTAGTGTCACAACGGGCTTTTGATTTTTCTAGCCAAGAGAGGAGGAAGCATAGACACCATGAGCCGCATTATAACCTGAGATTTCCAAAATGAGAATTGAGCAACCATTTGAAGTTGGTTTTCCTATTTGGGTTTCCAAGGTAAAATCTACATTGTTATTGCCTGTTTAATTTTACTATTGTGCAAATTATGTGGGTGAAATATGATGCTCATATTTATGTTTAATGGTTGCTTTGAGTGTGTGAATGGTAATAATTAAGAACGACAAGTAGAAAATACTATGTATGAGTTGTTGATGTTATTGGCTAGGATTCATATGTTGCTTGTAGTTTAATTCAAGGTTTAAATGAATAATTCCCCATTGTATTTATGTTACCTTCACCTATATATTTTTTTTCCTATTAATACTCTATGAAATCCAACAATTATGCAATAATCTCCATCCATTTCTTCCCAAATTTGACATCCATGGTTAAATCAATTGATTGTTACACTTATTTAACTGAATTTTTATATTAGATCTCAAAGAAAAACAAAAATTGAATTGCTTGAAGACCATTGGTGGTTAGATGACCCATACATAGTGAAAGACCTTGAACTTGATGTTATACACACCTCCACAATTCAATACAGCTCTAAAAAATCGTTGGAGATTGTGTGGGGTCGCTATGGATCATATGCAGGTCATACACTAGTCGTACATGCTCAAGTATGCCACCTTGCATTTCTTGGTGGCCATATGCATGGGTTGTGGGTGTATTTTGGGCATGTAAAGGATGGATGGGCATTGTACTATCTTGGGCAATGGGTTGATTAGAGGGCTTTACATTGGACAGTGAAATAGCTCATATCTTTACTGTCCAAAGAATGGTCAATGAAATTACCAACATTCCTTTTAATCACTTCTTCCTCACTCTTACAACATTTATGGTTTAATAATATGATTTGGCATCTTTTGGATTGATTTAGTTCCTCATTCCCATGCAGCCTTGTTATATGTTTTAACTAATTGTCATTTCATATGTTTAAGTCAATGGCCATCTCATACATGTATTAAGTAATCATCATCTATTTTGTTTTATTGAATGGTGTTCAAGTGGACTTGAAGTGTAATTATATGCACAGGAAACTTGGAAGGAACGTGTTGAATGAGATATACCATTCCATTATGGAGGCATTGTGAACCATATGCCATTCACCAGTCAGAGCTTCATGTTTGGCACATCCTTTAATTGAGAATATATATTTCTATATCAAGGGGAGTGTTGCATGTATTAAAACTTGAGTTGATGCATGAGTTGAAGCCCATTTTTCATCCTTTCCAGAACAATACATTGTGCTTACTATTGGTTTACTTTAACATTGAAATAATTGACTACTTTGTTGTTGGATTGTTGATAATAAATGAATTTCTAGAGCTAACTTTGTGTATAATCAATTTAGGTGGGGTGATAACCCTTATAAGCTACACCAATAGTTGGCACCATTGGTTAGGTGGTCTTACCCAAAGCAATGGAAACTTGGGAGAGGTCTACCATTCATAGATTAAGCCACTAAATTTAAGACTAAATTGACACACAACACCATGTGGGTATCTCATTATTTATCACCTTAATAGGTTTAGTTCAGTTGAATAGTCATGTGCAAAGGAGTTGCACCGAAGACATAGTCTCAACAACATAATAAATGTAGAGTTCTAGTTATTATTGGCATTGTCAATTGGTTTCTTTTGTGTAGGTTATACTAGAGAATAGTCCATCTCACCAATATTGAATAGTGTTATGGAGTATTTTTTCACTTAGACATGCATAAAGAACATAGGCCTAGTATCCATTACGAAGACATACTTCTCTACGTAAGACTGAGAATAGAGAACAAAAATTAATTATGCAAGGTATCTGTGTTGGTGAAGTGAGTGGGATATAATTCCCTCATTTACATATCATAAAGTATCAAAGTAGTTGAATCATTTACCATGATCAAACATGATCCATAACTTTGGAGACTGAGTAAACATAGCATGGGTAAAGAAAATAGAGAAAGCTTGGAAGACTTGTAGGCGATCAATGTTCATCTTCAAGAAGAGAATAATCACTTGAAGGAGAGGTTTGGATGTATGACCGAAGGATGGTAGGGATGGAGAAGAACCTTGAGAAATCAATAAGACTATTTCTATTACTCAAGAACTGATTTGAAGAATGTCAAGACTCCTTCACAACTATCATGGAAAACTGGGACAAGAGCATATTAAAGCTTGCGCAATTGGAAGATAAGGTCATCCAAATGAATATCTAGTAAGAGAACATACTCACTTAGATGATGAATTAGCTACACCAGGAGTTTCCAAAGAAGGAGGAGGCATTTCCAAAGCTACAAGAAGTTGTCTAAGAGCATAAGGAAGTAAGGAATCCTTCCATTGCCACTATTGAAGCCAACATCATGACCAAGAAAAACCTAGTAAGCTCACCTTCATTAGACATTTATCAAGAGCATTTTAGTGAATTTGAAAAGAATATTAGAGACATTGGTTCAAAAATATTAAGGAAGAAGGGATATGATGGACAATGGCTATGAAAAAGAAGATTAGGTATCATAAGCCCAATTGTAGTTGAATCAAGGGTCAAGCATGGATGCCTAGACATCAATGGCAGAGAGGAAAAGGCCATGAACATCAAGATCACATTTGTGAAGGAAACAAACATGGTAGAATAGGCCTTCTCATGAGACGAAAGAGTCACAGTGAATGAGGGTGGCAACACACCACCACTCCATCCTTATTGTGGTATATTGTGGAAGGGAAACAATGAGGAAACTGAAAAGACTCATTCTGTACCAACACTTAGAATAAGTGGCAAGATGAAATGGTGATCTAACTCAAGGGAAGATAGCACTACCAAGTGTTGTACTACATAGGGGTTTTGTTTCAATGTGTAAGGTGCCATGCTTATGGCTATGTGGTTTTGAACTATGCTCTAAATTTGACTAAGAAAATATGGAGGATGAAGGAGGTATTGATATCCTTGAATCAAAGTGAATGGGTACTGGACTTGGACTATCATGTTTTGGAAATGGGGAAGGCAAGTGAAGGATCTCAAAGGAAACATTTTCTTTTCCTACACAAGAGATGGTTTTTGTTAATGAAGGGAAAGAGGTGGTTGTTCGTGAGTAATCGTATGTTGATACTATGCCTAAGGATCTCAAATAGAATGCATTGAGCCCTAAATGACTACTAGAGGACATGGTTTCATTCCCTCCATTCATGTATCTAAGTTATTTGAGTAATTCTATTTTAGTTCTTTGTAATATTGTCTTTCTTGTAGATTCCATAAAGGATATGGAAGGTGAAAAGAGGGTAGAAATACCCAATTTGATAGATATTTCCCCTTTGACTCTGAAATTTGGGAATATTGTTAATATGGAAGGTCCTTTATCTAAACATATTGGGGAGGTTTAGTAGGTCAAGAGAATGAAAATCTTGATCTTGTTAGGATCTCTCAAGGAATTTGGGGAGTTTGTAATGTTTCCAAGATTTTGTTTTGTGAAGATCTGCTCAACTCTTCCAGAGTCTCAGGATATTCTCTAATACATAGGAAATTAGGAGTTGGAAGGGTAGCATATGATACTTAAGGGGGACTTATTTTGGATGAATCAAAGGGGAAAGTAAATGGGGGGAGGGGCTGAAAGTTTCATATGTCCTTTCTCAAAGCAAGGCAAAGAAGGAAATATACGAGGGTCCAAGCATAAAAATATCTAGGGGGCTCTTAGAGACCATGCCCTAGAGGATGGATTATCATGATTATTATGAATTTCGATGTGATAGGGTTGGGAAAACTTACAAAAAAAAAATTCCCTTCAAAGGCTTGTCAAATTGCATAAGCCTGATGTGATATTATAATAGGAGATGATGGAGGATGGGAACAAGATTGTTGGGGAGCTTTCAAAATTATTGAAGGATTGTTATTTTATTTAAATCAACTCTATAGGTAGGTTTGGGTCATGGAGATTGATTGCAAGGTGGAGGAAACACACAATGAGGCTAACTTGCTATGTTTTTCTTAGTTTAGGAATTGGAGTGGAACTCACCTCCTTGGAGCTTATGGAATGGATTTTTGTGGTGAGCATTTATGGCACTTATGACAATAGGGTGGATTTATAGTAGGTTCTACTTGCTAGTGATTCTTTGAGATGACAAAACCTTATTTTAGGATGTGGTTTAAATTTTACCTTTAGTAGAGTTAAAATTTAGGGAAGTGTTGCAAGGGTAGATCCTCTAGTAGATTTTTTTGGCAACATTCTAGAGGAAATGGGTTAGATTCATGTTGACCCCATCGATATGTCTCCAACATAAAAGAATCTAAGGATCGGGGAAGTCTGAGTTGCTAAAAGGATTAATCACTTTCTTATTTCATGATCAATCCAGGATTAGGTCATGGATTGAAAGTGGAGGGAACTCAGAGCATATCTTTGTGGTTTTCATATTGAAAAAGAGGATTTTAAGCCCCCAAGCCCTTTTAAATTCAATCATTCTTGGTTTGAGTTTGATGGTTTTGTAAATATATCCAAAAAATAGTGGAATTATTAAAATGCATCTTAGAGATAATCAACAAGTATTTAGTTTGCTCAAAAGCTCTAATCTATCAAGAAGGTGTTGTCTCCTTGGGCTCCTTGGAAAGGGGTCAAGGATGAAAATGATTTGGTTCTATAGAACTTTAAATTGTTGAATCTTATGGTTGGGAAACTAAAGAAGGTCTCAATGATTCCTTAAAAAAAATTGTAAAGGCATCGAAGTAGAAGAAGAAGAAGCTTCTTACAGATAAAGAAGAAATATGGAGATGGAAAAGTAGAGCTTTAGGGCTCTCTAAAATAGATGAGAACATGAAATTTTTTAATAATTTTGCAAATTACAATAAGAATAAAAATAATATATGGGAAATTGATAGGAATGATAAGTCAAAGGCTCAATATTTTGAATACATTGTTGAGTTAGGAGTGGACCAATTTGGTCAAATTTTAAAAGAGGATGATAGAGTTAATATCACTGAGGTTGTGAAGATGCCATCCCTCTTACCTAGTTTCATTTATGAGATAAGAAATGATGGACTTATGGAGGAATTTAAAAAGAAGAGTTACAATTAGTTCTTCATAGCATTCAAAGGACAAGAGTCATGGGCTTGACAAACAAACAATGGATATTTTCCTAAGGTTCTATGATCTGATAGAAGATGATTTATTGAGAGTGGTAGAGGAATAAATGATCACTAGGAAAATACTATGGGCATTCAAAAAGTTGTTATCATATTCAATTTCAAAATAAAATTTTGGCTTTTTATATGGCAGAGAAATCCACGATGGTATTGATGGATAGAAAGGGAATGCACACCATCAAAACCAAGAGACTATATACTATATTCCTAAAGTTGGATCTATCCAAAGCCCATGACATGGAAAATTGGTTGCATCTCAGGCTAACCTATTTCATCTTGGGGTTGGTGTACATTTTTTTAATTGGGTCATGAGTTGTGTGACATCAATTTATTTTGTTCTTTTGATTAATACATCAACCTATGAGTTATTTTGTCCCTCCTAGGGGATTAGATAGGCATTCMTTTTGTCCCATTTTGTTTTTGACAATTGCAAAGGGACTTAGTAGTGCCATTATAGATGTAAGAAGATCTTGTGCTTTGAAAGATATAAAGTTCAAAAGATCTCTAAGTTTGTCCCACTTTATTTTTGTAGATGATGTTTTTTTATTTTGTCATGGTTCTCGAAGAGATGATAGGAAGCTTAAAGAAATATTAGATATGTAATGTTTAGCTACATGCATGGTTGAAGATGATCTTATTAGGGAATTTATTGCATGAGGTGTAGGTTGAGAAAATCCAACCTCAACCCAAAAATGTGTGACAACTTGGGAGCATCTACCCACTGTCACCTTAGATAAACGCTCCCTTGTTTTAGTGATGAAGAAATTCACCACAAGGGAGGAGTCCCCAATGACCCTAGGGGGGAATGAGGGGAAAAAAAAGAAGTGAAAGTAAAAACCATATAGGTCATGATATGAGAGTGCTTAGGTTTTGAAGAATGATTTCTTTTGTGAAGGGAATAAAGAGTATGATCAGTAACCTACAAAACAAACGTTAGAGCCACTATCCCAAGACCCAAGATCATGAAAATAAACCCATAAACATTAAGGGAAACAACAATAAACCTTGTTTTCCCAAAATTTGTATCAATTAAGATATATAACAGCAATGAGAATATAATAAGAGCTGCAAATAATCACCACCAAAATCAGCTAACAATAATAGGAGATGATAACCATAAACCGATATGTACTGCTCCAATGTTTAGACAATGATTTTAGTAGTTAAAGTGAACTGTGTGCAAGTGTTATCAGTAATAAATATGACATCCCAATGGCTGTAGTAAAAGTTTGATACAACAAGAAGTTATAACCACGGAAATTAGTAAGTAAACACACCAATGTATAGTTCTTTCCAAGTAGATCATTTTCAAGTATTCACAAACAATTTTTCGTGGTAAGAGAAGTGAGTAAAATTAATTTAAGAGGATGGTTGCTACAAACCTAGTGGCTGTAGTATTTAATTAATTACAACAGCTAGAGAATGCCCACAAATCAATATGCCTTAGCATAGAAAGATAGCTTGAAGTGAGCACAACTCATCCCAAAAATCAGAGATTACAAAAGTGTAATTTTCATGTATTCCAATGCAACAATTTACGTTCTCCAATGCAATTAAAACAATTTATCCTTGGGAAATTGAGTCAAATAATAGCTAAAATATCAAGAGGGAGATCCAATTTGAACCTTGGTTTTGAACCCTCACAAAACCAAGTTGTCTTCTTTTCCTCAATATATTCTAATGATTTAAATTTAACTAGGGAAAGATCTTTTAGGGGTGTAAACCCTCTTACTTCCTCGAAGATTAACCCTAGCCAAGCCTTTGCAACATGGGTGTAGGCCCTTCTACTTCCTATAGAAAAACTTGAAAAATTCCAAGACAAACAATGAAATATCTCTAGTGGAGGGTGTACACCTTTGTACTTTTCCCAAGGTTTAAAATTTAAAATCCTTGAACAAAGATAAGCAATTTTAGAAATAAACTCACAAAATCCAAGAAGATAGGTTCCAAACCCTATTCTTTCTAAAGATCATCCACATTCATCCAAGATAAAGCCTCAAGAGAAATCGATTTTCTCCAAAATGCCAAAGACAAGCCTTTTTCCACACTGCACGAGAGAAAATAAAGAGGCCAAAATTTTCCTTAGAGAGGGAGAACCCTCACAAGTGAGTTATGTTAAAATGAAAATGAATTGCCTCTATTTATAGAGGAAAAACCAAGTCATGTTTGTCCACATTACAATTAAATCCATAATTTTAGGCTAAAACCAAAATTATAATGCTTAACTAGTATAGTGATTTGTTCTTTTTGCCCACATAGGCTACAAAATGACCAAAAAATAGAAAAATGATGGCATGTAAGTCCATAAAGTTCCTCTCCAAGGTGTCACGTGTGAAATTAGGCCTCCAAATCCTAGGACGTCAAGCTACAAAGGTGTCACATCATCCCCAAATCAAGATTTAATGTGGGGATTCAAGCCCAGAATACCACCAAGTGCATAAAATAAACATAGTGATCTCCTCAATGTGTGATGTCATGCTGCAAGAGAGGGACTTTTGGGCATAGGATGGTGACATCATCTCCTCTTCATGGTTCTGGGTCTCATTCATGTGCTAGAGACATCATCTAAGGTGAAACGCTAATCATCCTAGGCCTCCAATGTGTGGGGAGAAACATCCATCCAATGGGATTTCAAGCCCCTATGAAGGTCCAAGTGGCTTAGTCCCTTCATGAATGACTTTCACCAGGAAAGGTCCTGCAAAAACAAGCGAATACACCCTTCAAGGGTCCACAAGTCATATGAATCATGCCAAGTAAGACACATTTAATAAAAGAACCACCTGAACAAGTGCATTAAGTCCCCCTTTTCAAACTAAACAAATTCTCAAAGGCCTTATAAAATTTTCCAAATTTAGATATGGGAGGGGTGTCATGGTGCCCTATTGGGTAGGCCAATCCCCAAGCCAAGGAATGTTTTCCAAGAAGACCCTCTCTAGAGAATGTAGTGAGTAGGGGGTGTTTTGTGGGGAAGTACTCTTAGGCATGGGGTTCTTGACATATCAAAGGCTCATATTGTCTCATTCATGGGTGCCTTTGTGGAGAGTGCACTGTGTCCCTTCATTTGCAATGCAACATTTTTCCAAGCCCTTCATTTGCCTTTCATTTTTTTTTTATGGTCTAAACATTCAATGTTATATACAATTGAAATAAAAAGAGCACTGCCATGCCACTTGAACTTAGAACACATTGATTTCCATATGCACTGGAAATTAAAGGACACTGCAATGCATTCCCCATCAAGAGGGACATTTTTATTTATTTTATTTTTAAAGGTCCTTCGATTTTATGGAGAAGCATTTATGGATCTCAGGACCTTAGGGAAAGCATCTAGAAGGATAAATTATGGATTTTGGATTTTATAGTGCTAGATACAACACCTCTGGGCCTTCAACCCCTTCTTCCCATGAAAAGAGGTACAAACCCTTCTTGGGGTCAATGAATCCAAAACCCCAAAAGATTAGGAAACACAGGGGAAGAAGTGTGGAAAGAGGTAAGTATGAATGGGAATGGTACGATGACCCTTCAAGGAGGCCCCCCCAGTAGAAAATATTTTCCTGAGGGTGACCAACTTACATGGTACCATTTCAACCACCAAGGTGAAATAAGGCAAAAGGTATAATTTCCAAGCAAACATTCCATAATCAAGAAAGGACCCTTTGCAACATGCTCAAATGCTTAGATTATTAAAGTGACACTTATCATGAGACTGGAATTATTACCTCATGAAGCAAGACATATTGTCTTCTAGGGTCCAAGATGGTGTGGCGTCAGACATTGTTATTTTGTTGACAATGAGTGGTGATGTGTGGTGGAGAGTGTTAGAACATAAATAAAATTTTCGAATAAAAATCAAATTTTCAAATTAAAATCAAGTTTTCAAATTCCTTTTTGTTTTGTCTTTTTCAAATAAAGTTTTAAACTTTAGGAATACAATTTCTTAAACTAATAGATTTTTCGTTACATTTTGACAGGGCAGATCAAGCACCAACCATTAAAAAACTTGACACTCGTCTAGATCGATGGCTCTCGCAACTTTGGAGTTTCAAAATCATGAAATGTTTAATCAATATAGTAATTCAAAGTTTACTTCAAGAATTTGTAATTCGAGAGTTCAAGCTCAAATGTATAAAGTCTTAAACATCCTGAAGTCGTGAAGCTTCGAAGTCTTGGAGCTCTGAATTTCCACAAAATATTTTAATTAATAAGCTTATGTGTCCTCTACCACCTGGCACTCTTTACACGTGGTGACATGTGGAACTCAGTTTGGGCACTCTTTGTCATATAATTTGCACGATTTAAGGTCACAAGTGTCACTCATATAACCATGACACATCATCAAAAAGTGACATCATCCTACCACATCACTCCAGGATATTGTCCTCTGGAAGATTAAGTCGTCAACAAAATCCATACAACGTCGGAGTGTCATAGTGCCGAAACTCTGAAATTATAAAGCGCCCAAGATTAAAGGGTAAAGCATGTTTTAGTTGGCGTAATTAATGGTAAGTAATTACTCCATGAGTTCACCCTTCAGGATAAACTTTAAAACAGTTCAAATGTGATATTACGAAGCCACGAAGCTCCGGAGTCCCAGAGTTTCGAAGCACTTAAAGTTAAAGAGACCATAAATTGTGGTTAATTAGAACGAAACAATCAATTAAAATATGATTAGTTGTTCTGTGAAATCGACCTTTGGGAGATATTTAACACTTATGATTTGAAACTCCCGAATGTTGAAGCACCAGAATCACTTATATTCATTAAATCACGATCATTAAAGTTATATTTAACGTGGTTAAGGTAAAGGATTTGAAAATATTACAGACGTGAGGTAATAAATTTGAAAGATTTGACATGACTACCCTATCATTTGATTAATTGTAAAATTGATTTGTGGGTTGTGTTCTCTATTCAATAAAAGCGCTTTAGAATTTCATACCATTTCTCTATTCGCCTTTAGAAATCTCACTATAGTAGTCGGGCTCATAGATTTTCATTTTCTTACATGAGGAATGATATTTGGAATTTATGGCACCGCGTAAAACATGAAATAAGAAACATCCATTTGCAGAAGACCCAAACCCAAATTCAAACATTTTTTCAGACACTACCGCTCACCTGACAGACATCATTAAATCATGGAAGTAGGTTTATGAAATCTTGGAGCAGGAAAATTCCCTCCATTCTGATGAATCAAGCAGAGAAGAATATGAGTCAACCACAAACAAGCTAAGAGTGGTGGCTAAGTCAGAGCTTCACAAAGTCGCATCTTGACCAAAATTGATCAATTAGGTTTCTGTGGTGAGAGATTTGTTTAGAAATTGTCGGAAGATTTGACCAAAATTGTTGCCATATACATATATGATACGATGGGCCCTGGATCACATTGATATTTCGACTAGAACCATCTACAATCATCAAAAGACCATTGTTGGCTCATTTCAGTCCGAATACATTCAAGTAATGTATAAATTAACTTGCACCCCAAAATATACTTATAATATATAATTTATATTGAAGTTCGAGAACGATGAATGTGTGAGTTACGACAGAATTGTCGATGATATAGTAAAGACGTGGTGGGGAAATGAAAATAAATTCAAAGATGATAGTTATGGAACATATTATACAACCTCCTATGATGCTCATATTATGTATACTACCATGATGTTGTGTAAAATGTTCGGAAATAAAATCCTTATGCATTTTACTATAGATTGGGTTCCTATAATCCATGAAGCAACATAGGGTTATACTTTTGATTGGGT
This sequence comes from Picea sitchensis, assembly GCA_010110895.2. Taxonomy (NCBI): domain Eukaryota; kingdom Viridiplantae; phylum Streptophyta; class Pinopsida; order Pinales; family Pinaceae; genus Picea; species Picea sitchensis. The sequence goes on along the minus strand of SNQJ01S0001142.1, from coordinate 372,030 downwards.
ATTTTTTTTTCCGGATAACCTAGCCAAACAAATAGAGGATTACATAGCCCATAAATCCAAAGGAAAGCATTCTCCTTTCTATATGTCTGCATATATTATGGATGCAATATGTTTCAGAACCCCATTTCCTCTTATGAATTGGAGTTGGACTCAGACTGACACCGAACCTATACACTTCTATCATTCCAAATTATAGGAGGAAAATGCAAAGGATTGTTTTTATGAGATTTGTCACAATGTGGTCATTCCAATCCATGGAGCTATTTATGGTCAACCTCCTCCCAAAGTTTCAGAAAAAATTATTGATAATTTGGGTGTTATTGCAGACTGGTACATTGAAGAAAGGTTTTCTTGTATTAGAGTCTTTGTCTATTTTGCATCTCCGCATGCTCTACCCAGATTTCTACCAAGCAGACTTGTTTGCAGAGAAGTAGTCTATCAGACAGTTTCAACAAGCATCATAAAGAACTAAAAGTTGCACAGAAAAGGGTTTGGCTGGCCTTTCTCATACAAGTTGGTATATTCACATTATCATATTTTGGACATGCAAAGGTTGAAGCCTCGAGCTTAGATGATATCAAATTAGTTGACATTGAATTCAAGAGGCATGATCTGCATAGGGTGGTAGAAAACCATTTGGCTCAGTTTAACATGAAGAGATACATCCATGAAGATTCACCTTATGACGAAGTTTTCAGAAGATCTAGATCATATGATGAAGTAATATCCAGGTTTCAAAGTCTTCTTGGAGAACAACAATAAGGTTTTCTCAGCTTCCAAAATCACAAAAGGATCAGTTTACCTAAGATCTTGTAGGTACAACAATTCTTATTCCAACTTCACATCCACCATCATCAAATCCCAAGCAACATGACTTGCATGAGGTCAAAACTAAAGAAGTAGAAAAGACACCAAAAATATTGCCCAAGGATACAACGATTATAGAGATATCAATACTAGGTAAAAATAATCAGGAATCATTAGCATTGTATGAAGCTTTTATGAAACATTTGAATAATTTTCCCCAATTATTGAAAAACACTGAAACTCCTGTAAAGATATCACAAATCAAGGGGAATCTTCTTCACTTGCTATTACCATACCATCCTTAACCCCCCTAGCAATGAGTTATGATTTACCTTGTTCAAAGGTTATAAATATAGATGACCTGACACCTATTCAACCGGAAGAGATGCCTTCATCATATATCTTCTTCAACAAGAAAAGGAAATCTATCATATGAAGATACTCTCAACAAAAAGGGGGGGTAGTTACAAAGAAGCAAAGAATGGAATATGATGGACAGGGACAAAGTGACCCTGAATTTGCAAAGCAAGTAGCAGACTCACTAGGGGAATTTGCAATATCCAACTTGTGGTCAGTGGATCAATTGAGAAAACAACTTGACCATAATAATATCTTGATTGAGTAGTTGCATAATGATATTAAACATATATAAGTAATTGCCAGAGAAAAAATCAATTTTGAAATAAATAAGGTCAAACAAGGTTTCGAGTAATAGATCAATCAATTAGAGAAGATATTGAAGATAAGTTTTCAGAATCAACACTTGAGTAAGAACATGGTGTCAGGGGGAGATATATTCATAAATCAATTGCAAGCTTGAATAGTCACAATTGAAAGCACAATAATTGATATTTCTGCCTTCAAGAAACAAGCATTAGAAATATATGAGGGACTACAGGTTGTTCAACAAAACTTCTTTGAAATCTTGGATACTATCCAAAAATATTATCAGGTAATCAATGGTTCATTAAAGAATATTGATGACAAAGAGAAGGAATCTATTATGGCTAAATCCAAATTTTAGGAACTCATAGGGTGGAGGCAAAGTCTCAATATACCAGGAGTTGTACTTTTTTCAGAAATTGAGCAAATAAAAAGAGAAATAGCCTTCAAATCCTAGGAAAACAATCTTGAATAAAGTAAAAGGATAGCCAAAGAAGCAAATAAAGATTGTCTTGATACTCTTTTAGTTGTAGATGCAGAGATGGCAGAAATTGATATCAATAATATTCATGTTTTTATTGGGCAAGTTGAGATTGAGAAGAGAAAATAAAATATGAAGAAAAAAAGAGAGTACATGAAAAATGATATATTACAAGTCAATCATGTCGACTTGCAAATATTAAATGATCTTTTGGTGAAACAAAGTCTGCAACATCAAATCACTCAATAGGCAACAGTAAAAATTCAAAGAAATATATCAGTGGTACATGGAAAGGTTGTTTCCTTTGAATTAAATGAAAATATTGAACCCCCCAAGTTCATTATTGCATTATTATATCTTCATGCACAAAAAAAGGATCAGCAAAATCTAGTTACACCCACAAGCAAATAAAGGAAGAATGAATCGCCAACGAGCAAAGGAGATCCCAGAAAATGGACAAATGTTCCAAATCTTTGTAATATTTATTCGGTTTAGATTTTATTCTATTTTGAGAGCTAAGAATGTGGAAAGTCTAACCACTTTTGGTTAAGACAATTTTGTATAAATAAGTAAATTAGAGATGTAATCAAAGCTTCTTCTGGCCGAATGTAAAAGAGAACTTCTTAATACCAATTTAAGAGAAAAGACAGAGATTCTACATTTCATTTCCTTGAGTTATGTGCTTTATGTGTATTTCGTTTTCATCATAACCTCATTGTCTTCACTCTATGGTTCTTTAAGGTTGAAAGACTACAATTTAGTAATACATCTACTATGGACATGTATCTGCGTGGATCTCCTCATTTCAATTAATCTTTTAAGACATTTTCACAATTCTTTTATTGCGGATACGATAAGATATATCAACATTGGATACCTTACTTTGTTTAATCATTTATACTTTTCATCTCTCCAATATTTATAAAAACTCAAAGAAAGAGATATTGCCTCTGTGTTTTCTAATCATTAAGTTATTTGAAGTTCCATCTTAAAACTGAAGGTAGAAAAACATTATTTAAAACAAATCTTTTAAATTTTGGATGCTTGACATTATTCTGTGAGCCTAGAGTAAATCTTAAGAGCAATATATTTTTGGCGTCGTTGTCAAGGAACATAGAAACAAAACTATTTTTCCCTGGGAATATGACAAAGTTTAGTTTTGATTTTTAACGGTGAACAAGAATTGAACACAAGGTTAAGTTTCATTTTTATTTTCACCTGGCGACTCTAGTTTGGAAAAGCTAGCATTCAGACAAAAAAATACCAAAAAAAACCCAGACGATAAGCAGACTATGCTAGTTTCAGATCTTGAGAAACTGTTGAAAACTAAAGGATATTTAAGGCAGATGTTTGCATCAGTAGGTAAGGTCTATCAATCGATGGTTACTCAAGTTAATGTTAATATTTCATCGGAAGAAATAAGTTTACTTAATTCTAAGGAAAACATCAAAATAAATCTCATTCCGTAGAAGCCTCAACTAATAATCCTAAAATTAAATTAGAAAATCCAGACGTTGAAACTCCCAAAGTAAAATTATATGATATAAAGTGTGAAAATTTCTAGAATACACCTTTTTGTTTAATAGACACTTTTACTAGTGAGAGTAAGGAAGTATATTTAGTACCAAACATTGTCTACAAGCGACCTATCCTCAGTCTTCCTGAAATAAAGGTTTCTATCCATGAAAATCCTGAAGATCATCTTTTGTACTCAGGTTCATCTCTTATCACTTCCCCCATCTACTCGTCCAGTCGATCTGAAAGACCAAGTTCTAGTTCCTATTTCCTTCATGAGTTTGATTATTCATCCTTATCACGATATCCATCACCTTTTGATTATCTAGCAGGTCTCTGTTATTACCTTCCCAAAGCAATCAAACATATAGTACAACAATATTTTCAAATATTTGATAATTTACATTACAACCCTTGTATTTCTTCTCCAAAACTATCAATGGCTGGTGTAGGAGGTGCATGAGGTGATGGAGGCGGTGGACAAGTAAATCCACCACCACCTCCTCTAAGGATCTTTTCCAAATTTGCTGCTAGATATGCTCCCTTGGCCCTTCCCGCAATTCTGCATGATTTACCTGATAACTATATGAAAAGTTTACCTAAATTCATGGGAGAAGGGGATTTAACAACCACAAAGCACATAACATTTTTTGATCAATTTGTTGATATACTTGGCATTGAACATGAAGATGTTTACATGAGACTGTTTGTACAGAGTTTTGAGGGACAAGTTAGAACTCGGTTTAGGGGACTTCCTGCAGATTCCAACACAACATATGATGATTTAGAAGCTACTTTCTTAAGACAGCGGGGTGAGAAAAAAGACCACTTATTTTATCTCACTGAATTTGGTGCCTTGAGGAAGAAATCCTTTGAAACTATTTCTGAATTTATCCAAAGATTTAATAAATTGTATAGCAAGATCCCAACCGAAGTTAAACCTTCCCAACCAACTGCTAAAGTTACTTTTGCAGGGGCATTTGATTCTGACTTCGCGTTACTTTTAAGGGAAAGAAGAGCTACAACACTAGATGGGATGCAAGATGATGCTATTTAAATTGAATCTAATATGATGACATCAAGAAAAATGAAAATAAAGGTTGAGGTGGGAATAAGAGAACCTAGAAGGTTTAAAGAACAAGGAGGACCCTCCAGTTCTGGGAAAAACACACAAGAGGAAAAGATGGAAGAGATGGCTAAAATCATTAAAGATTTATCAAATAAAATTTCCAGGATGGATATTGAGAAATCCAAACCTTACCCTTATGTTAGAAATGAAAATCAATTTAGGAGAAACCTCAATACAAACCCTTAAATTCAACAGAGGCAAATTAAGAATGAGGAACAAGAGATTCAAGCCCCTTTTAAAATATAAAATTTTATACAGGGAGATGATGTTCAATAATATGATGAATTAGATGAGGATATAAACAATTTTAGTGATGATGATATTGAACCTCATTTAATTCAACAAGACTACGAACAATCTTTAAATCCCAGATCATTATTTGATGAGAAAAATATCAATACCTTGGAAGATCCTACATCTGAATATAAAGATCTTTCTGATTCTATAATGTTTGAGCTTCATAATAAATATGATTTGAGGCCAAGAGATAATATTTCTACTACCAATCCACCAAAAAAGATCTTGGCACAAAATAAAGTAAATGAAGAATTGGTCTCAAAATTACTTAGTGAAGCACAAGTTGCTCAAACAAAGCAAGTTGAAACAAAGGCAACACAAACTAAAAGATGGAAAACTAAGAAGCTGAAGTGTAGACCAAAGAGTTAGAAAAATTAGTTGGCATTTTCAATCTAGAGAATGAATTGAATAAGATTAAAATTCCAGTCCCTCTGATTGAACTTTCCAAAAATCCAGTTTAGAAGAAACATATTTCAAAAGTAATTAATTTTCCAGATGCAGAAAGTCAAGCTGATGTTATTAACCTGCAGGATGAGCATCTAACGATCACGTTTGGGATTCATATTGAAAATGACAAATATTCTGTGGATCCATTTTATATCACTCTTACTGTGCACAATCATTTGTTACATAATTGTATGCTAGATTCAGGCGCTTCAGATTATTTGATGTCGAAATTAATAATGGAAAAATTGGGCTTGCGAATTACCAGACCTTATCAAGATTTATACTCTTTTGATTCCAGGAAGGTTAAGTGTCTGGGTATGATAAAATATCTAGTTGTAAATTTGGCCCAAATTCTAGTTAAAATTATTCTTATGGATGTGGTAGTAGCTGATGTACTTGCAAAATATGGCATGCTTTTATCAAGATCTTGGGGTGCAAAGTTAGGAGGATCAGTTCAGTTAGACATGACTTATGCCGCAATTCCTATTTTTGGTGGACAGTTTACCAAATTGTACAGAGAGACTAGACTGGCTTACACAGTGAGTGATCCTCAAAACCCTAATAATTATCCAGTCTATGTTGTTGATCGGGACTTAGGAAACTTTATTTTATCTATTGATGATGATTTTGAAGTTTGTATAGAAAACGAAAAGAAAAAAACAGAAGCTCCAAAAGAAAATGTAAATATTAGAGATGGGATGTGGAAAATGTTTTTCAATGGTGCCTCTCCTTGGGAAGGAGAAGGAGATCTAGTACTATTTTTGGCACCAAACAATGCGTATTAGATTCGTTTTTCCTATAGATTGCAATTTAACATTGATTACACAAATAATGTATGTGAATATGAAGCTTTAATTTTAGGACTAGAAGTTTCTAGAAAGCTAAAAATCAAACATTTGATAGTATATGGGGAGAGATTATTGTTAAACAAATTACACAACTATATCAAGCTAAACATCCTAGAATTATATCTTATAGAAATTGTGCATGGGATTTGATTGAAAACTTTTTCTTATCTTTCAACATTCATGATATTCCCATATTGCATAATCAACAAGCAGATTCATTAGCTAAAGTTGCAGCTACTTTCATTCCACCCATTGTTCTGAAATTGAAATATCATATTGACATGAGACACAAACCTTCAATTCCTAATAATGTTCACTATTGGAAATTTTTTGAAGACGATGAACAAATAAAGTAATTTCTGGAGATGGTAGATGAATTTTATGAAACACGTATAGATCAGGAAAATCAAAATGATCAAGTTTGGATTATGCAAGAAGGAGAAAATCCATAGATATTTAAAGATAGGATTGCAAATCATAAAATGCTCTTGCTAAAAAATAATCAGATTCCAAAAGGTCTCATTCCATTAGAAATATTGTTTGATCAAAATGATATCCCTTTGAAATCTACCTTGTAGCCTCAATCGAAAGAAGTTGAAGATTGTAATGTGGGTTCAAATGAAAATCCAAAACTGGTTAAGTTGTTTAAATATCTTCCCACTGGACTAAAGAGAAAATATATTGAATTACTCAAAGAGTATCAAGATGTTTTTGCATGGTCCTACGAAGATTTAAAAACTTATGATACTTCTATTATTGACCATAATATTCCATTAAAACCAGGTGTCAAGCCTTTTAAGAAAAAGCTTAGACAGATTAATCCTAGTCTCTTTCTTGTAATAGAAAGGGAGGTTAAAAAACTTCTTGATGCAAAAATCATTGTACCTATTAGATATTCTAAATGGGTAGCCAATTTGGTTCCCGTCAGAAAGAAAAATGGAGAGATAAGACTATGTGTTGATTTTAGAAATTAAATCGATCTCCATTAAAAGACAATTACCCTCTTCCAACAATGGATCATATTCTTGAAAAGGTGGTTGGGGCAAATAGAAATTCTATTATTGATGGATTTTTGGGGTATAATCAAATAGTTGTCCATGAAAATGATAAAGAAAAAACTGTGTTTACTACTGCATGGGGAACTTTTATGTATGACAAAATGCCTTTTGGTTTGATGGACGCAGGTGCAAATTTTCAAAGAGCCATGGATATAGCATTCATTGGTGAGAAAGATAAATCCGTTGTCATTTATCTAGATGATCTGACGATTTTTTCTAATTCTGATGCAAAACACTTGGAACATCTTAAACAACCATTTGACAAATGCAAAAAAGTTGGTTTGTCTTTGAACCCCAATAAATCTCATTTTTAGATGCAATAAGGGAAGTTGTTGGGAAATATTGTATCAAAAGATGGAATTAAAGTAGATCTAAAAAGAGTCGAAGCTATTGTTCAGATCAATATACCAAGAAACAGAAAAGAAATTCAATCATTTTTAGGAAGAATAAATTTCTTGAGAAGATTTATTCCAAATTTTGCTGAAATTATTAAATTGATCACATATATGCTGAAGAAGGATAATGAGGTGAAATGGAAAACAGAAGCTAAGGCATCTTTCCAACAAGTCAAAAAATCTATAGGAGAAGAACCAATGCTGGTAAGTCATAAATATTCAAAGGAGTTTTTAATATTTTCCTTTGCATTTGAATATACAATTGCAACAATGCTTCTACAAAAAAATGATGAAGGAATTGAACAACCTATTGCCTTTTTTTTAGTAAAATCCTCATAGATGTAGAGTTAAAATATGATATTCTAGAGAAACATGTTTATGCTATGGTTAAGGCACTTAAGGATTTCCGGACATATGTATTACATTCCATAATAATTGCATATGTACCCACTAGCACTGTCAAAGATATCTTAATTCATCCTAATAGTGATGGAAGAAGGAGTAAATGGTTGGAGAAAATTCAAGAATATGATTTAGTAGTCAAACCAACCAAACTAGTAAAAGGATGGGGTCTGGAAAAATTGCTTGCTGAATCAAATCTCAGAGCCCTTGGGATAAATCATTTCGAGTCCAAATATTCTCTCTCACATATTGAAGAAATCGATGATCAAATGCCAAAAATTCATATTGACGACAAATTTTCCCCCTCTTCTTGGTATAACAATATAGTGTCATACCTCCTTACTCATCAATGTCTTGCTGATATGACCCTTGCCAAGGCAAGAACCTTAAAATTACAGGCGATCAAATATTGCATTATTAATGCTAAGTTATACTGGAAGGATCCTTTGGGTTTCTTATTATGTTGCCTTACAAAATCTGAAACAGAAGGTGTCATTGATGAGTTTCATAAAGGAGTATGTGGAGGACACCATGCTTGGAGATAAAAAACTTATAAAATATTAAGAGTGGGCTATTATTGGCCAAGATTATTCACTAATGTAAATGCAAGGGTTATAGCTTGCCAACCTTGCCAAGTTTTTGTTGGAAAGAAAAATCTCCCTGCCTTACCTTTAGTTCATGTCAAAGTTGATGCTCCTTTTCAACAATGGGGCCTAGACTTCATTGGAGAGATTCATCCACAATCGATTTCCCAACACAAATGGATTTTAAATGCTACTGATTATTTTTCTAAATGGGTAGAAGTTATTCCAACTCAGAATGATACAGATTCAGTAGTAATAATTTTTTTAGAAGAAAACATTCTTTCAAGGTTTGGTTGTCCAAGGAAAATGGTCACAGATAATGCACAAGCTTTCAAATCTATTTCTATGACAATTTTTTGTTAAAAATATAATATTATTTTGGGTCATTCTACAACTTATTATCCTCAAATAAATGGGCTTCCAGAGTCATATAATAAAAGTTTAATGAGGATAAGAAATCTTGACATTTACATTTGAAATACGCTCTATGGGAAAATGAAATCGGCACCAAGAAATCAATAGGTATGTCTCCTTTCCAATTATTTTATGGTACATATGTTATTCTTCCTATCAATCTTGTTCTTCCTGTGATGAAACTATGGCAGGATGCTAAGGAAGAACCAAATGATTTGACCAGAAGAATCAATCAGCTAATTGAAGTCTAATAGAACATGAGTGAAGTTAATGAAGAACTTCAAAAATACCAAGACGATATGAAGGCTATCTTTGATAAGAAATCCAAAGACAGGGAATTTCTTCCTGGAGATTTATTCCTGAAGTGGGAGGCTAGAAAAGAAGACGCTGAGAAACATGGCAAATTTGACCATGTCTGGTTTGGTCCTTTCAAAATTGCAGCAATTGAAGGGAGAAATTCATTTTCTCTCGAAAATTTAAATGGAGAGATTCTTGAGGCCCCTATCAATGGGCAATATTTAAAACATTTTATGCAGTAGTTTAGATTTTAGTTTTTAGCTTTAGTTTTCATAGTACATATCAGTATGGATTGGATTTATATTGGCATTTTCATTTCTTTCTCTTTTTAAATTTGATTTTATTTTGAGTGTTAAAATTTATGTAAATATCTTCCAAGGAAATAGTTGTTTTGATTTTTGTGTTAAAATAAAAAATAAAAAATAATTATAAAAGAAACAATTTATTTTAGAAAACAAATAAAACTCACTCTTTAGTTAATAAAAAAATACTCATGTTCACAAGAATAGTTGAAAATTTCATTGGAGAGAATAGAGTCGTGAAAACATTATAGCATTTTTGGAATACAAAAGTACATAAATTATAAGTTCAAAACTTGACATTCTTTACAATGATTTCCTATCTCTCTGCATCTTGATCCTTGATATTTTTGTCAAATTTTTGCAGCCACAAAAAAATAAAAGTGAACATGGTAACCCATTAATGACTATTGATACAAATTATATCTTCTTTGTGATTTACTTCCATTGCTTCCATAGAATCATCTAATTGTTGAAATCCTGCATTTTCTTGAAGGGCCAATGGTTAAAGTTCTTCAACGTTCTGATGATCTGTTGGAGGTGAACGGTCTTCGGGAAAAGGAGATGACGATATAGAAACCATGGACCCAACAGAGTCCACAAGAATGTTCATTGGTGGTTGTTTCCTTCGCAATAGTCTCAACCGTCGACGATGAGAGCTTAAATGCACCATTTTTTGACTCACGACTCTCATTATCGTCGCCAAATCCTCACAATGTCGCATTTCATGTGATTGAATTCGCTAGTGAAGTTGAAAATTTGAATCTTGGATCTCTTGAATAATTTCCGATTGCTCCTGAACCTTTTCTCGAAGAGTAAAAATTGCACAATTGAAACATTAACAGTCATCACGTTCATGACTAATCTTTTCCTATCTTTCAGACCCTCTGGAATAAGGGGATTAATAAACATGATTATTTTTTAAAACTTCAAAGGAAATCGAGCAATAACTTCTCTTCCTTCTCCTTACTATTTCATGGTTATAACAAATATGTGAGATAATTCCCACAAATGGAAAGATGGCTTCATCATTGATTGAAAAGATTAGAGAAGCAACAAAGAGAGAATCTGTAACGTCATTCTTATTGGGTATACGATCGTCAATGGTACGAAACTTAGACAATAATTATAAGAAAATACCGAAATGTCGGAATATGGCTGCAGAATAGAGTGAAGCAGGAGTCTTGTCCTGACAGAGAAGTTCTTGTGAAGTATTTTTCGTTCATATGAGTTGATGTGAACTTCCGATATATTTGTCACCTCTCACTCTAGTCTTATCTACAAATAAAATTTCTCTTTCTTATTCAATCATATTAGTCTCTGTAGAAATGACTAAATTTAATCGATACTAAAAACTCAAAAGCATACTTTTTAAAACAAGTCGGACGAAGATTTTACATGTTTCTTGATTTTAATTGAAAAAGTATGTCTAGGCTAATCCTAGAAAAATTATCCCTAATATTAGATTTCAGATGACGGATTTTCTCAAGGTTCATCCCTGAAAACAAATAATTTTTTCCTAATATAATTTACCTATAGGCGAAGATATACTTAGAATTGAAAGAAAACTAATCTCAGAGTATTCTTAAAATTGTAGACACACCGATTTTTCATCAGATCATAAACACATGTCATTCCTTGTATCTTAGATATAATTGATTGCCCCCACTTCAAAGTAATAAAATCAAAGATAGATGGTGAAAGGAAATTCACAAATTGATTGGCCCCATCTTGGCCAAATAGAGATGATGAAAGGAAATTCATATAATGATTTCCCTCATCTCAATTAAATGAAAGGTTGTTTTTGAAGTGGTGAAAGGAAATTCAATAAAGGGAGATATAGATAAATTCACTGGGGTACTGAACATTCCCACTGGCAGTGAAACAATATCTATGACGTCTGTAAGGTTGTCTTACATATATGTATAATATACTATGTTATTTAGTTCCTTTTCAATAATATTTATATCCTGAACCAACTAGGATTCCTTAAGTAAACACATTTTACATCTTTATAACCTTGAGAGAAAACAAAGTCAAATAAAATCTGATATTTTAGTTAAATTTACTTTGATTATCTTGGATAATTCTTGAATAAATTTTAAGAAAAGAAAACACTTATTAGCTTGACTTGAAATCAATCACCAAGTATGCTTTAAATTTTTATATGTGGTTGTTTTTATTACTTCTATACAATATTAAACTTCTAAAAAGAAAGAAAACATTTAAATCAACAAAAAAACAATAATAACTCCATTTACCCAATCAAGGCACCTGGTCTACTGTTCTTTTGTGCCTCACAGGGAGCCACAATCCCTAGATGGAGCCTATGTTAGAACATAAATAAAATTTTCGAATTAAAATCAAATTTTCAAATTACTTTTTGTTTTGTCTTTTTCAAATAAAGTTTTAAACTTAATATCATTTCTTAAACTAAAATACTTTTCGTTACATTTTGACAGGGTGTATCTAGATCGAAGACTCTCACAACTTCGGAGTTTCAGAATCACGAAATGTTTAATCAACAGAGTAATTTGAAGTTTACTTCGGGACTTCATGATTCAGGATTCAAGCTCAAATGTCTAAAGTCTTAAAAATCCCGAAGTCACGAAGCTCCGAAGTCCTGGACCTTTGAATTTCTACAAAATATTTTAATTAATCAACTGACGTGTCCTCTGCCACCTGGCACTCTTTACACATGGTGACACGTGGCACTCAGTTTAGGCACTCTTGGTCATATAATTCACACGATTTAAGGTGACACATGTCACTCATATTTTCATGACACATCATCAGAAATGACGTCATCCTGTCACATCACTCTGGGAGATTGTCCTCTGGGAGATTAAGTCATCAAGAAAATCTAAACATTGTCGGAGCGTCGAAGTGACAAAATGCCAAAATTATAAAGCACCCAAGATTAAAGGGTAAAACATGTTTTATTTGGCGTAATTAATGGTAAGTAATTACTGTGTGAGTTCGGCTTTCGGGATAAACTTAAAAACAATTCAAATGTTAGCTCACGAAGCCACAAAGTTCTGAAGTCTCGGAGTTCCGAAGCACTTAAAGTTAAAGAGATCATTAATTGTGGTTAATTAGAATGAAACAATAAATCAAAATATGATTAGTTGCTCCATGAAATCGGCCTTCGGGAGATTTTTAATACTTCTCATTTGAAACTCCCAAATGTTGAAGTGCCAAAATCACTTATCTTCATTAAATCACGATCATTAAAGTTATACTTAATGTGGTTAAGGTAAAGGATTTGAAAATATTACATTCGTTAGGTAATAAATTTGACAAATTTGACATGACTACCCTCTCATTGAATTAATTGTAAAATTGATTTGTGGTTTGTGTTCTCTATTCAATAAAATCACTTTCGAATTTCATACCATTTCTCTATTCTCCTTTAGAACTTTCACTATAGTAGTTGGGCTCATAGATTTTCATTTTCTTAAAGGAGGACTGATATTTGGAAATTATGGCACCGCATAAAACATGAAAGAAGAAACATCCATTTGCAGAAGACCCAAACCCAAATTCAGACATTTTTTTAGACACTATCGTTCGCCTGACAGACGTCATAAAATCATGGAAGAAGGTTTATGAAATCTTGGAGCAGGAAAATTCCCTCCATTCTGATGAATCAAGTAGAGAAGAAGATGAGTCAACTGCAAACAAGCTAAGAGTGGTGGCTAAGCCAGAGCTTCACAAAGTTTCAGCTTGGCCAAAACTATTGCCATATACATATATGATACATTGGGCCCTGGATCACGTTGATATTCTGACCAGAACCATCTATAGTCATCAAAAGACCATTGTTGGCTCATTTCAGCCCAAAGACATTCAAGTAATGTATAAATTAAATTTCACCCAAAAATATACTTATAATGCATCATTTATAATGAAGTTCGAGAATGATGAATGTGTGAGTTATGACAGAACTATCCATGATATAGTAAATACTTGGTGGGTAAATGAAAATAAATTCAAAGTTGATAGTCATTAAACATATTCTACAGCCTCTTGTGATGCCCATATTATGTATACTACCATGATGTTGTGTAGAATGTTGGGAAAGAAAATCCCTACGAATTTTACTATAGATTGGGTTCGGTAATCCATGAAGTAGCATAGGGTTATACTTTTGATTGGGGAAAAATATTGTCAAATAACCTAGCCAAACAAATAGAGGATTACATAGCCCATAAATCCAAAGTATATCATGCTCCTTTCTATATGTATGCATATATTATGGATGCAATATGTTTCAGAACCCCATTTCCTCTTATGAATTGGAGTTGGACTCAGACTGTCACCGAACCTATACACTTTTATCATTCCAAATTATGGGAGGAAAATGCAAAGGATTTTTTTTATGAGATTTGTCACAATGTGGTCATTCCAATCCATGAAGTTATTTATGGTAAACCTCCTCCCAGAATTTCAGAAAAAAGTTATTGGGAATTTGGGTGCTATTGCAGATCGGTACATTGAAGAAAGTTTTTCTTATACTAGAGTCTTTGGTTGTTTTTCATCTCCACATGCTCTGCCTAGATTTCTACTAGACATACTTATTTGTAGAGAAGTAGCCTATCATACAGTTTCATCAGACATCATAAAAGAAGTAAAAGTTTCACATAAAGGGTTTGGTCAGCTTTTTTCGTACAGGTTGGTATATTCACATTATCATATTTTTGGCATGCTAAGGTTGAAGCCTCAGCCTTAGATGATATCAAATTAGCTAACATTGAATTCAAGAGGCATTATCCACATAGGGTGGTATAAAATCATTTGGCTTAGTTTAACATGAAGAGATACATTCATGAAGATTCACCTTATGGAGAAGATTTCAGAGGAGCTAGATCAGATGATGAAGTTATATCCAGGTTTCAAAGTCGTCCTGGAGAATAACAATCAAGTTTTCTCAGCTTCCAAAAGAACAAAATAATCAATTTACCTAAGATATTGTAGGTAGAACAAAGTCCTATTCCAACTTCACAACCACCATCATCAAATTCCAAGCAACATGACTTTCCTGAGGTCAAAACTAAAGAAGTTACTAGAAATATTTCCCAAGGATACAATGATTACAAAGATATCAATACCAGGTAAAAAAAATCAAGAATCATTAGCATTGTTTGAAGCTTTTATGAAACATGGGCATACTTTTCCCCGGTTATTGACAAACACTGAAACTCCTGTAAAAGATATCACAAATCAAGGGGAATCTACTACACTTGCTATTCCCATACCATCCTTAACCCCCCTAGAAACAAGTTCTAATTTACCATGTTCAGAGGTTATAAATATAGATGACCTAACACCTATTGAACCAGAATATATTCCTTCATGTGGTTTCTTCTTCAACAAGAAAAGGAAATTTATCATACGAAGATAATCTCAACAGAAAGCGAGAGTAATTACAAAGAAGCAAAGAATGATATATGATGGACATGGATAGAGTGACCCTGAGTTTTCAAAGCAAGTAGCAGACTCACTAGGGGTGTTTGCAACAACCAAGTTATGGTCAGTGGATCAATTGAGAAAACAACTTGACCATAAGAATATCTTTATTGAGCAGTTGCATAATGATATGAAACAGATAGAAGTCATTGTCAGAGAAAAAATCAATTATGAAATAAATCAATTAGAGGAGAAATTAAAGATAATTTTTTCAGAATCAACACTTGAGTAAGAACATGGTGTTAGAGAGAGATATATTCATAAATCAATTGCAAGCTCGAATAGTCACAATTGAAAGCATATTAATTGATATTTTTGCCTTCAAGAAACACGCATTAGAAATAAATGAGGGACTGCAGGTTGTTCAACAAAACTTCTTTGAAATCTTGGATATTATCCAAAAATATTATCAGGTAATCAATGGTTCATTACAAAATATTGATGACAAAGAGAAGGAATTTATTATGGCTAAATCCAAATTTCAGGAACTTATAGGGTGGAGGCAAAGTCTCAATATACCAGGAGTTGTTCTTTTTTCATAAATTAAGTAGATAAAAGGAGAAATAGCCTTAAAAGCATGGGAAAACAATCTTGAAGAAAGTGAAAGGATAGACAAAGAAGCAAAGAAATATTTTCTTGATGCTCTTTTAGTTGTAGATGCAAAGATGGAAGAAATTGATATCAGTAATATTCGTTATTTTATTGGGCAAGTTGAGATTGAGTAGAGAAAAGAAAATCTGAAGAAAAATAGAGAGTACATGCAAAATGCTATATTACAAGTCAATCATGTCGACTTGCAAATGTTAAATGATCTTCTGGTGAAACAAAGTCTGCAACATCAAATCACTCAATGGACAACAATAAAAATTCAAATAAATTTATCAGTGGTACATGAAAAGGTTTTTCCCTTTCAGTTAAATGCAAATATTCAATCCCCCAAGTTTGCTATTGCATTATTAGATATGCATGCCCAAAACAAGGATCAACAAAATCCAGTTACACCCACGAGAAAATAAAGGAAGAATGAATCGCCAACAAGTAAAGGAGATCCCAGAAAATGGACAAATGTTCCAAATCTTTGTAATATTTATTCGCTTGAGATTTTATTCTATTTTGAGAGCTAAGAATGTGGAAAGTATAACAACTTTTGATTTAGAAAATTTTGTATAAATAAGTAGATTAGATATGTAATCAAGGCTTCTTCTGGCCGAATGTAAAAGAGAACTTCTTAATACCAATTTCAGAGAAAAGAGAGATTCTACATTTCATTTCCTTGAGTTATGTATTTTTTGTGTATTTCTTTTTCATCATAACCTCATTGTCTTCACTCTATGGTTATTTAATATTGAAAGCTACAATTTAGTAATACATCTATTGTGGTCCATATAATTGGAAGTATGTTCAGCTACAAAATTTCCTCGGTTATTACTACAAGTAAAACAAGACCTATATCCGTGTGGATCTCCTCATTTCAATTCATCTTTTAAGACATATTTTTCACGATTCTTCTATTGCGGATAAGGTAAGATTTATCAACATTGGATACCTTACTTTGTTTGACAATTTTGTTTGATCATTTCTACTTTTCATCTCTCCAATATTTATAAAAACTCAGAGAAAGAGATACCACATCTGTGTTTCTAATCATTAATTTATTTAAAGTTCCATCTTAAAAATAAAGGTAGAAAAACATTATTTAAAATAAATCTTTTAAATTTTGGATGTCTGACATTATTCTGTGAGCCTAGAGTAAATCTCATGAACAACAAAGAGGAGGGGATCTATCTGCTCAATGTGGGATATGTCGGTCATCTGGCTCTTGACACTCCATGTCTGCTACCCGCGGGCCTCAAGAAATTATCTCCTTAGTTACCCCTAGGTT
>SNQJ01S0001142.1:320943-335647 GCA_010110895.2 Picea sitchensis | reverse complement strand
GCCATGATTGAATCATGTTGTTTTCTTGTTCTGGGAAATCCCATGATGAAATCCATTGTCACTACCTCCCACTTCCACTCAAGAATGGTTAAAGGTTGCAGCAACCCTGTTGGGTGCCTGTGCTCAAATTTAACCTTCTGGCACTCCATACACCTGGCGATGTATTCAAAAATCTCTTTCTTCATACCTGGCCAAAAGTAATGGCTCTTGATCACTACCACAGTTTTCTGATATCCAGGGTGCCCAACGTAAGGTACATTATGCATTTCATGCAAAATCATATGTTTCAAGTCCTGGACATTAGGTACATAAATTACGTTCTTGTACAGAAGTATTTCGTCAGTTTCCAACTTATAATTCTCCACTTTCTGTTGCATCTTACCTTGTTGTAGCTTTGCTACCAAATCCCTGTACTGCAAATCTGTATTTGCATCCTCTGAAATTCTTCCCTTTATATCAGTTTGGTACATGCTAACGGTTGTAGCATGTAATTTGTGTATTCTTATGTTGAGTGCATCAACCACTTTATTTTCCTTCACTTTGATATGCTTGATATCAAAATCATACTCACACAAAAAATCCAGCCACCTACTCTGCCTAGCATTCAAGTTTGGTTGATCAAACAGATATTTTAGACCATTGTGGTCTCCTCTCAGTTCGAACCTCCTTCCCATGAGGTAATGCCTCCATTTATTTAGAGCGTGTACTATGGCTGCCAACTCCAAATCATGAGTGGCATAGTTCTTTTCGTGCTCTTTCAACTTTCTGGATTCATAACAGATTACGAATCCATTCTGACCGAGGAATCCTCCCAGTCCTTATTTTCATGCATCTGTACACACTACAAAGTCTTTGTTCGGATTTTCAATCCTCAATATTGGAGCACTAGTTAACAGTTGCTTCAATTGCTGGAAGCTTCTTTCACAATCCTTTGTCCACTGAAACTTCTTCTCTTTCCTTTGCAAGGAAGTGATAGGGTGAGCTATCCTCGAGAACCCTGTGATAAACCTTCTGTAATAACCAACTAGACCCATAAAGGATATGACTTCCGTAATTTTCCTTGGCGCTGAACATTCTCTGATGGCCTCAATCTTCTCAGGATCTACAACTATCCCATCCTTCGAACTAATGTGCCCCAAGTAATGGATATGCTCCTAATAAAACGAGCACTTGCTCAACTTGGCATACAGTTGGTGCTCTCGTAGCACTTGTAACACCATCCTAAGAAGTTTCTCATGCTCTTCCTCTGACTTGGAATACACCAGAATGTCATCCAGGAAGACTATGACAAACTTGTCTAGATAGTCCCTGAATACACCATTCATTAAGCACATAAAAACAATGGGTGCATTCGACAGTCCAAACGGAACCACTGTGAACTCGTAATGACCATACCTTGTTCTAAAGGAGGTCTTGTTGATGTCTTCATCCTTTATCCTTACCTGGTTATATCCCAAACTGAGATCTATCTTCGAAAATATCTTCGCATCCTTCAACTAATCGAAGAGGTCATCAATCCTCGACAGAGGATATTTGTTCTTTACGGTTACTTTGTTCAATTGTCTGAAATCGATACACAATCTCAGCGTTCCATCCTTCTTCTTCACAAAAAGGACTGGTGCACCCCAAGGTGACACACTTGGGCATATGTACCCCTTGTTAAGAAGCTCTTCAAGATGCAATTTCAACTCTTTCAGCTCTGGCGTACTCATTCTGTAAGGAGATTTCGACACTGGAGCTGCTCTAGGCATCAAGTTTACAGAGAAATCAATATCTCTCTTCGGAGGTAATCCCGGTACCTCCTGGAATACATCTTCAAACTCCTTTAGTACTGCATGATCTCCAATTCTTGACACCTTATCCTTAGGTGATTCCTCCACATGGGCTTCAAATGATTGACAGCCTTTCCTATAACACTTCTTCAGCTGCATTGCTGATATTTCTCTGATAGCAACAACTCTGGGAATTCCTTGGACTGTTCTATGATTCCCTTCCTCATCCAGGCAAGTGAATGCCTTATTACGACAGTGCAATATGGCATGGTGCTGGTCCAACTAGTCCATCCCAATTAGACAATCATAAGAACCTAAACGCAGAACATTCAATTCAACCTTTGTGCTCAGTCCATTCATGTCCACAAGAAAAAGCTTAACCAACTCAGTGACCTTCCTCTTGGTTCCTGTAGCCATCTTCACTAACCAAGACTTTTCATGTTTTCTTCTCGACAAATGTAAAATTTCCACCACTCTAGGATCTATATAACTATGGCTAGCCCCTGAATCAATTAAAATAGTAAATGGTTGTTTGTTAATCACACCTTCCACTTCAATCATGTGCGACTAAAATTCAGCTTGCTTGTTGTCCAGGGTTGCATAGATTCTTGGCATTCTACTTCCCATGTCCTCCACTGTTTCATCTTGTTGAACATTATGGACAACTCTCACTTTTCCATTTTTGTGGGGACAATCTATGTACTTGTGTTTCCCCTGACAGCCCCAACACTGAATGGGTGTCTGCCTTGGCCTTTTTTCTCCTATATCAGCCATCCTCGAATCTCTAAACGATGGGTGTCCTTGAGAACTATTTCTAAAAAAGGGTGGCTTAGTTCCCTTCTTCCTCTGATCCATATGGAATTTATTCTTGCCTTACCAAGCCTTCCTAAACGTAGGCTTCTCTCTATGCTGCTCATATAAGAATTTCGATATTCTTATAGTTTCTTCCATAGTCTTAGGATCATCATATCGAATCTTGTCACCAATGGAAGATGGCAATCCACTTAGATACCTCTGGATCTTGACAGTCTCATCCTTGATGAACGGGACATGCTTTAGCAATTCCAGAAACCTTCGTTCGTACTCATCAATGGTCACACTGCCCAGTTTGAGTTAAAATAACTCTTTCATCTTTCTGTCATAATATATTTTAGTCAAGTATTTATTCTATAAATACCTCTTAAATTCCTTCCGAGTGATATCTTTCTCTCTAATGTGTTTCACCTGCACTAGTTGATCCCACCACATGGATGCATTTCCCTTCAGTTGATACATTGCAATTCTTCCTTCTGCACGAGAGGAATAATTCTGCAGTTGGAAATATTTCCTCATGCCAAGCAACCATGTTTCGACATCTTCCTCCTTCCTGTGTTCTCCATCAAACATTGGAGGCTTAATGTTGTTCATTTATCCATTCAGTTCATCCACTCCAAATCTCATGTGCTTTTTGGTAGGATATGGGCTTGAGATACTGTGTGCACTCCTCTTGGAGTGACCTTAGGAGTGATGATGGTGTTTACCAACACTCCTTGATCTTCTTCCCTCAGAAGTCAAGTGACTCCCGGTTTTTCTCGAGTATCTCTCCTTGTCCAACTTCTTTTCTATTCTCTCCAGACTCTTCATCAAATTTAAGTTGAATTCACCTTGTTTATCCTGAGCTTTCCTGAGATTTATGTTATCTTTTTGGTGAGTTTGGGCATCTTTCTACAAATTTTCAATGATTTTCATCATATGCCCTTCCTTATCTATCTCTTCTCCATGCCCATTGGAGTTCGACCCTTCAACTCCCAAATGAACATCCATCCCTTTAGCTTCATTCTCTGAACTGGAAGCATTATGTGTCTCCTCCATTTATTTGCACTCAGTGTCAATTCTAATCAGTTCTGACACTCGCTAAACTTCTGCAAACACAATGTGCAGACAACCGGAATTTGTCAGGCCATTAATCCTTAACAAATCCCACAACATTCATAAACAAATATGACTCAAGAAAACGCTCAGTTTTCATTCTCTTTGATTCTTGTTCAATCAAGAATCCCCGTAGATTTCTTCTCTCGGAGCTCTAATCTGCTAAGTTTTAGAGCACTAGCCCCTTTATCTCCGTCCCCAACCCACGGGACCATGGGTCGTGACCAAGTGCTAGATCGATGAGCACACACCCGAGCCTTCGGCCTTTAGCTTCGGAAGATTTCCCAATACAAAACAACGATCGCTCTGAGTTCCAAGTTACCTGACTCACGCAGTAGGGTGGATCAACGGTCCACTTCTACCCAACATCCTACGACTGACACTCGTTGTGGAACCTCAGGCGTCTGAGTTCCAGGACTTTGAGACTTCTTAATATTTCACATCCGCACACCCTGAACACTTCCACTACACTTTGTTGATGTCATTACGTCACATCACTTACGCTTTTCCAAATTGCGGGGGCATGCAACGATGGTTTGGAGTAACCTTCCTTTCATCCCGCAATTCTTCTGAAGATGACACGTAAACCCTTCAGTGAGACCGCGGTTTGGATTGCGGGACAACCTTGGAGAATTATCTTCTGTGCAACTTGGGTCCCCGTAATGTCTCCTGACCGTTGATCTTGATGTATCATGATCAATGCCACTGTGGGTCCTTCGACCCTTAACTACCTTACATAACCTCGGGCCCCAATAACCCTTCTCACACAGTATTCCACATGGTGGCATACTAGTGGCGTCATCCAGTTGCACCACGTCTACTCTTTCGTTTCGGAACATTGAGCTTCGAGAGTTTGTGCAACAACACATCCCATTCTCCTGACAACCGAACTCCCAAAATTAGAATCTTCCCTTCTGCTTGATCCAACGGTCAAGCTCTTTTCTTCAAATCTACGGTGTATATATCCCTCGGGATTTCAGGGTTTCGAGTTTCGAGCGTTTATGCCTCCACACACCCCACTTCTCCCGATTACCGAAATCCGAAGGGTTTCCAGGATAACCCCCCTGTACCTTCTCCAAATCTGACGGTCGTAATGAATTTTATTTTCGTCTGAACAGATCCTACAGCTCCCACACTCCAAGTGTTGAGCGCTCTCTCTCTCTCTCTGGTCAAATACCACGCTCACTGTGGTTTTATCCTACCGCTACTCCTCCTGAGCTTCGTAACACAACCAAGTAACCCCTTGGCACTCAGAAACATTTTGAGGTCTGAAATTAGTCCTCCAGACACAATTTCCTCTCGAAACCTCAGGTTCAAAGACCACTTATCTGGCCCATCTAGGCTTAGCGTGGAAACATGGCTCTGATTATTGTAACGTTGTCGACCATCAACTCCACGACCAGGCACCGCTACTATGCGGAAACAATATCATACTTATATATAACATGCATATTAAATATAATTAATAGATTTAATGAAATTTAAACAACAATACAGAGTAATCACAATATCACTGCTAATATATAGAATAATGGAATTAACAGTAAATATCATGGCAACAGAATACATGATACTATTGCAAGCATCACATACATGCATTTTGATTGAAATTAAAACACATGCATATACTTATCTTTGAAATTGTAGTAGCTCCACCAACCACGTGCAGACCTTCCACAAACCTCCCATCCTTAGACCACACTTCTCATCACGCTCAGTAGTGGGTCACCCCCGAGCTGGGACCAAGCTCCACCCAGGGCAAGGGAATCCTAGACTAGGTTGAGGTTACAAGAACACTGCATAGTGCAACTGGAAGGATTCTCTCTAGGAGCCTTCTTAGGCCCACTACTCATGGACTCTCATTCCCCACATGCCTTTCCCACCCGGGAGTATACACCTTCACAAGCACAGTCCATCAATGCTTCACCTCCCTCTCTAGGTCTCGGCAATAGGCCGGATCAGGAATTCTCAGAGCTCCGTAGCTGGTGATGGAATCACTCTGGGAGAAAACCACTTCCCAACAGACTCTCTCACCTGGAGAGAGATGCTCACAGGACTGACAACTTGCCTCTTCTACCATGAGCCTAAAAACCTAGTTCTTCAACCACTTTTCAGCTCAATTCCGCAAGTTCAGGATAACAACAACAACAACAACTTTTGGTTAACTCACAGGTGGCAATAGCAACAGGAAAATTGGGTGTGGACGTCCAGAAAATGGCAACATGCCACTAAGACACAACATGGTTCAGGTAACACTGATTTTAGGATGCGTGACAAGCAATCCACACATAGGTCGAACACAGACTCAACAGTTTAGACATAGAATGTATCATCTTCTCAAGAAAACATCACAGGCTTCAGGTTTCAGAGTTGCGTGATGGTATGCATGCAGAGATCAGACGTAATTCACGGTTTCAAACAGCCAGCGACAAAATGGAAGACCAACCCCAAAATCAGCTGATGCTTCATCTTTTAACCGCATGTGCCCAGGTCGACACTTGTCTTCCTGGAGCTGCATGCATTCCCTTTTGCACACGTTGGAGCTGCATGCGTTGCCTCTCCCAGGACTTAGGATAAAAACATTTTTTGTCACACAACTTTAGAATAATAATAAAATATTATTCTCAAGGACTTAATCCCCTAAGCTTAGCCCCTCTCTCCAACCTTTCAACCCCTTTTCCCTTACCCACCATGTAGAAGCTTAGTCCCCCATCACTCTTTCTTCGTGGTCGGTCTGCACGCATCGATGTTTAATCTTTATTAATTTTTTGCATATTACATATACAAAAACAGGCTCCTGGCCTTTAACAATTAGGCTCTCCAGCCTAATAAACACATAATCCTACCATCTTATCAATACTTGGCTCACCAGCCTACAAAACATGATTTACAATTCATAAACATGATTACAACAGGGCTCATCCTTGGGGATATTACACCAAGATAGACAAAAGAGCTATGTTGATAGCAAAAGAACCGCCATAGAATTCAAAGTAGGAAACCACATGTATCTCCGGGTGAAACCCGAGAGACGCTCCTTGAAAATGGGGATGTGTGCTAAGTTGGCTCCTCGATATTGTGGAATTTTTGAAATCCTAGAGAGAATAGGACCAGTAGCATACATACTTGCTTTACCACCTACTATTAGAGCACACAATGTATTCCATGTGTCTTTGTTAAATAAATATGTACATGATTCTAATCATGTTATTGATTGGACTGTAATACAGGTGGAACCAGAGGGAGAATTCTAGTTAGAACCTCAACGCATCCTAGAAAGGAAAGAAACAATGCTCCAGAACCAAGCCATTGTGCAGGTCAAGGTGCAATGAAAGCACTATGGAGCAGATGAAGCTACATGGGAGTTGGAAGATGCCATGAAAATGGCATACCTATTTTTTTTTAATGTATAATTGTATCTACATGGTGTTTTAAATACCAAGGACGATGTTTCTTTAAGGGGGAAGGGAATGTAACACCCTCTTTTCCCCCAAGATTGTAATTATGCACAAACTTCATATATTAATGTGATGAGGCATGTAATTATGTTTTGATTTAATATAAACACCAAATCGTTGGCTGAGAGGGAACAATATTGACAGTACTGGCCATGATACACCAAAGGAAATTGATGAGGCATGGACTAATTGAACAATTGAGTGAATTCGAGCTGAGATGTACCAGTGAAGAAAATAGGAAGCTTGCATAAAAAACTAATTTATGCTTGCAAACATAAAGCTACACCTACCAGCATATCAAACATATATGAAAACCATGTGACCATTAAAATAAGTCATAGAGGTGGTTGGGGTAGTTAATGACTATTGGAAGTTGACCCATGTAGAGATAGAGGATGATTGAACAACTCACAGGGAGATACAACAAAACTGCCCCTTTAGATTGGGAATGATAAACTGCAGGTTACGTGTACAAGAAGTCACGGATATCCTGAGGAGATAGAGAAGAAGACCAGAGGAGGAAAACACGAACACACGAGAGAGACACACAAAAGAGGAGTTGCATAATACCCCCCAAAAAATATCAAAAGAGAACAAAGTGCAAAGGTTCGGATGTGTTGATTTAGGAAGAAGGAAAAATAAGAGCTTTCGGGAGGAAAAAAACAATCTTGTCTGAGTTGTTGATGATCAACTTAAACAAAGAAGACCTGGATCCTGAACTGGAGCATTAGTGGTCTGCAACTTGGTGCTTACTATATAGAAACTGACACTGGTAAGGGAAGGTCACTGAGGGACTATTGAGCAGAGAAGGGACTCCCTTGTGCAGAGGAAATCCAGTTGAGAAACCACCTAATAAACTTGTGGAGACCTGAAGCTCGGTGGGAGGTGGAAAATTCTATTGTGCCAGAGGAGGAAGTAGAGTAACCTTCCTAGATCAACGCAAACTCAGAACCCTGCTAAGTCAGTTTCCTTAGTGGTATCATGGCTTGGCACAGGGGTGGCATGTTGTAGGAATTTACTCTACGATAAGGATTAAGGTTGGGAGTAAAGACATCCTCTCTTAGTCAATCGGATTTGGAAATTTTCTTACCAGATATGTGTTTATATTTACTAGAACCGCTTATGACTGATATATTTGTATGCATTTGCAAATGTATGAATCTAAAAGGAAAGTCAATTGTTTATAATCCATAATTTGAATGCACGAAAGCCAAGACATGTTACAATGTTTTTTATTGAGTAGATGATCGTGAAAATGAATAAGTATGGACTGTGCGTACTTGAGAATTTCACATTCTTGTATGGAGAACCTAAAAATCATGCAATATTTCCTTTTTAATTTTAATAACTTGTAATGGCCTTAGAGTGGTTTTGAACCCTTGAAAATTAGGACTGAAGTCCCAAGGAACTCAAGAAATGGATAAGTCCCAAAAGCGGTGGCTATATCACCATGAAATCGTGTATTAACATAGGAGAGATCACAATTGTCGATCAGGTTAGACTGAGAGATTTGAACTGTTGGAAACGACGTACTATTCAGAGTGGAACTTTCGGAGGGAAACCTCAAGCGTTGTAGAGAAATCCCCGAAGGAGAGACTCCTAAGTTGAGTATGAACCGTAGATCTAGAAGTGGGAAAGTTTAACCTCAATCATTGATCATCGAGGGGTCCCACTTAGTCGGTTACAGTGGAAGAGTGAGACGATACAGACCAAGAGTGCCAGCATGAATACGTGTGTCAATAGTCGTTGGTCGATGGGATGAGTGCGGGTCTAGTTGGATTGGAGTTGACCATTTTCAGAGTTGACTCTAGAGATTTCAGAGTACAACTTTGAAGGGTTCAGAGTACTTCTCTGAAGGGTTCAGAGTATGATTCTGATGGAGGGCATATCTAGACCATTGATTGGCACCAGAACGGTGATTTGATCATAGTCATTGATCTGTTGCAGAGGTCTAACAATATTTTTGGCAAGTGGTGATGAGGGAAACGACATCATCCCAACCAACGTGCTTGGGACACGTACCAACACTGTAATATTGAATAAAATACCCCATGATGGCATGTAGACCCACCTTATCCTAAGTGCCACAATGCGGGTGGTACCACGTGTCAAGTAAATATCGTGCCACATGTCACGAATTTTTGGCCCCTTTGAGGCAAAGTTGATTGGGAACGTGTGTGCCACATGTCATACCAGGTGGCAGATATATGTATAGGTGGTGGGTACATGGGGGTTTCATATGTCAGGTGGCTATGGTGCCATAGGAGACGAAGTTAACTGCTTCAGAGTTGACTCTGGAGAGTTCGGAGTACAACTTTGAAAGGTTCGGAGTGCCACTCCGAAGAGTTCAGGTAAGACTCTGAAGATATTATCCGGGTTGTTGGTCAGCGAAAGGTGAGACTTAATCTCAGTCATAGGTTTCTGCAAGTCCCACTTGATTCCTTGGTATGAGATAGAGAAGGCGAGAGTTAAGCATCGTGCTAATAGAGACTCTGAAATAATTGGTTGTAGATTACTCAACTATGAGAATGGTTAGATCTATGAGGGTGAGCAGTTGATTCAGAGCACTCGATGGGCCAGGTAGCACATGCCACATCAATGTTGCGTCAGATTGCATGAGTGACAGGGATCCATGTTTCAATGAGGTGAACCTTGGCCAATGAAAACCTAAGAACTTTGGAAGACCATAACTTTCAATCCATAGCTTAGTTTTGAGCGAAATTACAGTCGTTGGAAATATTTTGAAGAGTCGAATATGATAGTTTTGTCAAAGAGAGATTTTGAGATGGTTAAGGGAAGGAAAATTTTAATACCCCATTCACTTGAAAGTTATTTAAGGGGGTCGGGTGTGTTACAGAAACAAAATGAAACCGTATAAAAAATATATGGATTCTCATCCTACATCCCCCATAATAACATACTTCAAAGTATTGACCTCTATAAAAATAATGTCATGTGACTGTCCAAAATTAAGAAATTAGATATTGAAAACTAAGAAACATATAGTAATGTCTCAAAGACTGAGTATCACATTAAAAAAATAGAGTATCTTGATTGTGTCAAGGCATTGATAAGTTCTTTCAGTAAATAAATTCTTGCTTCCACCTTTTGGGCTTCTTTTGAAAGGGCATCTGCTAGCATGTTATGTTCACGGTAAACATGTGTGAAAGTTATAGACTCAAACATAGATGATCCCTCCTTTAGTTTCCTTTCCAAATCCTCTAGCATAATACAATGAATTTTCATCTCTTCATTCAGCGAGTTTATAACCAAGTTAGAGTCCCCAAATATCTATAGCCTCAAAATCCCTTTATCCTTTCCAAGTTTTATAATAGTTGAAAAGACTTATATTATACAAAAATTGTTTGTTCCAACACACAATCCAACATTGAATTTAATGAAGTGCTCCTATGAAAAGTACACAACACCTCTTACACAGTTTTTCTTGTTTGGACCTTGCCTTACACCATCAAAGAAACCCTAGGTAAAGGATTTGTCAATGAATAAATCACCTATATGTCTAGGTTGCTTTACTTTTGGAGCCATTCTGCATCCAAGAAAAATACCACAGACTTGATTATATATCTAAAGAGTGGGGATTTGTTTTCCTTAAAAAACCTATGCATTTTGAGATAAATAGATACCCCATAAGATTAAACATGGATATGTTATAAATACTCTTAGATCCTTCTTTTGAAACCAAGCTCGAAGACATTCCTCCACTAAAGGTCCCCTTTAGACATTTTCTATTCCAATCATCTTTTCGATATCATTTCAAAAGTGTTGAACATAGGAGAAATGAATAAACAAATGAGAAATAGATTATGAGTCCCTCATACATAACATATAGGCATTAGGTTCTTGTCTTCTTCTTTTATATAGGACATCCCATGTTAAGACCTTATTCCTAAGTGTTAGCCATAGAAATATTCTCATTTTCTTAGGGGATTTTATTTTCTAGATTTTAAACCACCACCATACTCATCTTGGCTAGTGGTGTCCATTAAAACTTCATATCCCATATTTGTAGTGTACATTTCTATAACTTTATTTTTTTCCCACTTTAATGTGCCCAATTCATCTCCAACTATAACATGTATTATTTTTAGTTCATTCAGATACAACTGCCAACTGTCTATCCAAACCTCATTTAGATCAATAGACTAAGTTTATTTTCATCCTTATTTCCATACGATTGTTGTAAATGGATCCACATATGATGAGGAGTATAAAACCCTTTTCATGTATATGGTTTATCAAATTTGGATTTAAGAATATTTTGTCTCCATGGATGATCCTATCCTTACATTCTCCCCATTACCAACCTTCCAAGTCAGAAAGTTTCCAATAATAGGAAATGATAGTACCATAGTTTTCCAATGATTTGAAACATTCTTAATATATTTTTGAGGATCCCTTATCCAACCCAACAAGGTAGTAGGTTCAATTTGTTTATGAAGTATTATGAATTTCCATATACTTTATTTTGTAGTGAGTTTACAAAGGATATTTACAACTAGAGACCTCCCAAAAACATGGATTTTCTTCAAACCCCATCCCCCCTTATTTTTTGGCAAGGCTATAGACTTCCATCTGACCCAAGGTATACCACTACATTCCCCTTTTCCACCTCATAATAATTTGAAGCAAAGATTTATAATATTACCTAACACACCTTTTAGAATCCAAGCTAGATAATGCTAGTACACAGGAATGGCCTCCAACACCGGCTTAACAAGTGTTAATATGCCCCCTCTTGAGAGACAACTTTTACACCATAAGTGAATCCATTCCTCTATCTTTCCCAACAAATATCTCCAATCCCCCTTTCTATAGCCATTAGGTTTGAGAATAAAACCTAAGTATCTAAAGCCCTCCCAAATATCAAAATGTATAAAAGGAAAAAAAGCTTTCAAACATGTTATAGACTCCTCTCTTAATCCATTGAAGCTAATGGATATTTTTTGAACATTTACCTCCATACCTATGGTCGTACAATAGATGCTAAGTAGCTCTTAAATTTTCCTTTCTTCCCTTTCTAAACCATCGAAGAATAACATAATATCATCTACAAAAAAAATGAGTTAATAACACAACATTAGTTATCTTGATCCCTTTTAAGAAACTAGTTCTTTTAGCCTCCATAATTGCTCGGCTAATTCATTTTGCAACAAACAAGAGAAGAATGGGTGAAAGTGGAAACCCTTTCTTAAACCCCTTGTGCATTTAAAAAATGCTAAGGTTTCTCCATTGATGAGTACACCATGAGAAGAAGATGTGACACATTCCATAATCCATTTTACCACAAGATAAATGAAACCCACACAAATCGATATCATCCTTAACTGTAACTAATTTGTTTTGTCATAAGCTTTGGAGAGGTCTAGTTTGATAACCATGGCAGGAAACTTTATTGATTAATTGTGTGGAGGCCCTCTTGTGCATCCCCAATGTCTTCATTAATTTCACTGCTAGCTAGGAAACAAAATTGTTATGGGGATATAACCTCTAAAAATACCTCTTTCATTTTGACTACTATTACCTTTGCAATATAATTATAAACACATTTACAAAGTGAGATTGGCCTATAATCATCAAAGGAAATTAGCTTGTCACATTTGGGAATTAGAGCAATAAATGTGGAATTTAGTGACCCCAAAACATGTCCATATATCTTGATCTATTTAATAACCCTTGGAAGGTCTTTCTCTATTAGATCATAAAAACTAAGGAAAAACTCAATAGTCCACCCATTTGGTCCCGCGCTCTTTCTTTCTAAATGAGTGGAGAATTGATTGAAGCTCTTACATGGATGCCTCTTTATATAACTTTTAATTGACCTCCTTAGTCACAAAAAGAGGAAAAAAAGAAGC
Organism: Picea sitchensis; assembly: GCA_010110895.2. NCBI lineage: Eukaryota > Viridiplantae > Streptophyta > Pinopsida > Pinales > Pinaceae > Picea > Picea sitchensis. Next base: position 322,636 of record SNQJ01S0001142.1, on the reverse strand, counting down.
TAGTTTTACAATCTCCCTAAATTTTCCCTTGCTTGCCTTGAATAAATAATTTGGAAATGATTTACACCCATATCAACTACGTCTTTGAAATCATTTACTTTGTTACCATACATATATTTTAAATCCAAAATGGTGTTTATAATCTTCCTATAGTTTGTAGATTGGTGAAAAAAATTGGTGTCCTCATCTCCCTTCTCCAACTAGATAGCTCTGCTCTTCGTTATCTATTCAACTCCCCTATTTTCCAAAAAAATATGTTTTTTCTTACAAATGTTTAAGTCTTTGGGATTCTTCAACATTGAAAACACATATATTATTGTTCTCATATATCTCCTTGATTCATATTCAACCTCTTTTAAAGTCTATTCATATTCTTATGAATTCCAGTTGTCCATGTCACCACTTTCCTTTTTATAGCCCTTAAGTGACTCAACGAATTGAAATCTAGTAGAGTGCTCCGAGACAGGATCATAACACATATATTCACTCTTCACCATATCACTAAATTCCTCATACTCAAGCCAACCTAGATTAAATTTAAAAGGACTTAGGGGTTTTTCATCTTAAAAGGATAGCTACATGAATATTGGATTATGGTCACATGAACCCTATACATCTATCCATGAACTCCTTTTGTCAAACATTGATAAAATATGTTCAAAGGTTAAGAATCAATCCAATCTTTTTGTGAATTTTTCACCCCACTATTTGTTACATCTTCAAGTAGGTTTGAGTATGACTGGTTCTCCATCCACCAGGCCTCCACATCTATCTTATGCTTGAAATAATTTGCAAGTCTATCTATCCTTGTAGATTCCCCCCAAACTTCATCTCTACTAATTGTGAAATTTAAATCACCCTCTATAATGTGCCATTCCTCCTTAACCATAGCCAAAGAGAATAAAAATTCCCAAAACCCTTGCATATCAACATATTGTCCATACACATTCATCACTATGATTTCCTATCCAAGACCTTTATACAATGATTTTGTGCATAGACTTGAAACAACAAAGAAAACATTTATTAATTCCAAACAAGTTCTCCAACTAGTGATCAAATCCCCAACATTTTCAATTGCATCAACATCACATAAATCCCAACCCTTGAAACAACTTTTCCAACTACCAACTATTTATCCACAAGACCCATATTCTCTTGAAGAAGCATAACATTAGTATTTTCTAGCTCTACTAATATGGACAAGGCTTGTCTCTTGGAAATGTAGTCTAGTCCCTAGATATTTAGAGAGATAAACTTCACCATTTGCTAAGTTTTGGGGGCTATCCCACTCTAAGGACCCCTACTATTGTCTTTTGTCTACCTTGTTGAATTCATCTAATAGTCTTTTCTTGTGTTTTCTATAAATGTGACTTTCTTCCCATCGATCTAGGAACTAAATTCTTTATGAGTCAATCCCTGGTCCTCTCGACCTATTTTTTCCCCGATTTAATTCCCCTTTTATAGGTCGAAGTAGGTACTAGTCTCCCTTTTTAGAATACTTATCATTTGGATCAAACCCTAACCCTATCGAAAGGGAGCTTCTGACTTTGCCACCTGAAAGGATTCCCCTTTTTTTTTCGCGATTGTGGAAGCTCGCGCAGCCTGGTGTGTTAGGGTTTAGTCGCCATGGCTGGTCAGGGAGGGGAGCCGCCGCCCCCTCCATCCCCTGCCTCCTCCTTTCGCCGACTGG